>CM060631.1:11649299-11906799 GCA_030578275.1 Meda fulgida
TAACTTAAACTGAATTGAGGCAGCAAACAGGATATGAAGAATTGCAATTTGAATTTGAATTTATGGAAGTACTATTAAATTGAATTAGAGTTCAATGAAATTCACATAATTGTAATTTTAATCATTTAATTAATGTTTGTCAAGAGAAACTTAAAATGTTGGCTTGACAAAGTCTTGTTGGAGAGTTAAAAAAAGTTTGAAGGTTTTTAGCAGCACTGTTCCAAGGGGGCTACAATCTTTTGATTTTAAAAGTGTGAATTTTAGACATGGAAAATTTGGAAAAAAGGAAATTGATTAAATCTTAAACAATTGAATGAATTGATTTATTGATTGATTCACAAATTCACACTTATGAATAGAATGGGAGCCAATTCTTCAATTCTGAATTTTGCCCAACTCTGCGCTCATGTACTTTAGGCAGTCATGAGCTCCCTTGGAGATCGGCAGCTTTTATCAGCATCCCTGTGATTTTTATCTATTTGAAAATATATATTTTTTTTTTCCCATTCCTCTTAATCTCTGTTATCTGAACCCACCGGTTCCTGTTTTAGATATTGAAATTATATAGCACAGACCTCTTCTAATATCTTTTCAAAGAAGCTATATGAATAATTAGTTTCAAGATGGCTTTCAGCCTCAGTCTACGGCTACGTTCTCCAGAGACCCCTTAGTTTTAAACTACTTTGCTTTACGCTAATTACATTGTTTGCTAATTGTGGGAAAAGACACGTGTGTTGAAAGACCCCATGATAGTGTCAGTGATCCACAGCGAGCCCTTTGGATCATATATTAATCTTTAGCCGCAACCTTGTTGGGTTTGATGTAAACACATGTGCTCTGAGGGCAACATGAGATTTATTCAAATGAATCATTCTGATCATGCTGGGAGTTTTTATAATGTGAAACTCCATGCAACGTACTTATACTTTCTGTTCTCAAGACTTCATTCACCTGCTGGGAGACTATAGGGCACATGGAAGAGGTGCATTATGGGCTGCCGCATGCCTTCCTAATGTCCCTAGAGTGATGCCATATGTCTCCTGTTAACAGGGTGAGGGCTGCCGGACACATAATCAATAGATCAATCATAGAATGATCGTTTGCAATCAATCATCCGCCACCTCAGGGTAACACTCTACCCACCGTACCGTTCTATTGAACGGGGTATAGTTATGACACATTTATTTCTATCCTGCCACATTTTTCTTTAAGATATGAATAGTGTGTTTGACAGTGTGCCGAAGAGCGCGGGTGTCGAAAACGAGAGCATGGAACAGTACAGAGGAAGATCAGAGGAGGTACACTACCATGTTCAGCCATTCTTCACTTCCTGAGCCTTACCCACTTAATCATAAAAAATCTATAAGCCAGCCCTGTGATTTAACACACATCTGAAGGCCTCTCTGTAGTAATCAGCCCGAGTCTGCCGGGGTAAAGCCTGGTATCCATGTGCACCAAAGAACTCTGGATAGGTCTCCATCACAGCGAAAGTGCCGCATGGGACTCCGGCGAGCAGAGAGAATGTGATGAAAGCATAATGAAAAGCCACTGTGAGAGAGACCGAGAAAGCGCGCGAGGAGAAAGAAAGAGAGGGGTATTGTTTTGCGTCTGCATGCTCAGCTCGTCAGAGTTGCCATCTTGAATTCCATCCATTCAGATGGCAGCCACTGTGTAGGCCAGGCCTCCGACGCGTTTCCCTGCTGCGTTCACAACAGACGCATTGACACAGCACCGCTGCGGGACATCTGCGCCCAGGCGCGCGTTTGCATGCTCACGCAAACACTGGGTTGCTTTTGTGTGCTGGCTATGACGCAGAAGTTTAGTGACAAGCGCAGGGGTCTTGCAGGCTCTCGAATGCGTATGCTCAGGACTGAGGGTATTGTAGGGCAGGAGAGGTTATGGTACTGATGGGGGTGTGACAGGACAGGGGCGTGTGTCCCGTGGGGTTTGGAGATATGGTCTTGCGTGGCACTGACCTTCAACATTCCTGGGTGTCTCCTCACTGTGTAGTGACGTGGGTGGGCCAGCCACCTTTGAACCCTGAGAAGTGCTTATGTAGGTCCATTGAATGGGTTGTAAACAATTCGGCTTGGATTTTTTTTCTGAACCCAGATAGCATGGCATGTATTAATGGGTTTTGGTAACTCATAAAACCTTGCATTTGCTTTAATTGTCATGAAAATGGTTAATGCACTGCATATTTTACAACAAGCAATATGTAAAAAGGTTTTGTTCTCCAAGCTTGGTCATGCTGGTCTATTGGTGGTTTAAAGGTGATTTTTTTTGCACTTATCAGATGGTCAGATTGGGAGACCAGCTGAAAACTTACTTGGTCAGGCAAAGATTGTGTATATATAGCCTATACCAGTCTAGGACCATCAAAACAAGACTGTTTTACGCTTTTCTCAGCAGGATATTCATAGTTTATGTTAAAAAGTGGGCTATTTTTGCATCCGGTCTGTTTGGACCGAACCCAGAGAAACGGACTTGCAAACCAACACTGTGTGGGAGTGATAGTCAATGTTATTGTTAGCGATAATGCCATGCACTTGTTTTGTTGTTGTCCAGCAATCGAAACATACATAATTAATAACGCCGGGGCATGAATACAATTGTGCCATTGTTAGAGCCTTCTCACATTCTGAAGCACTAGACTAGATTATAAATACATTCAGTGCTGAGACTTCACAACAAATTCTCCCTTTTTTACATTATTAATGTCGGATAAATACTAAATCTTGACCAAAAAGAACACAGGACATCTTGCTCGATAGGCAACCTGCTCTTTCAAAAGGCCATCACAATTGTCACTCTCCACCAATTGGTCCCTTTTGGGGCTTCCTGGCATTTTGCACACAAGCCACTCATCTGTTGAGCGTGGCAGGATTGATGGATGGAGCTGGAGAAGTGGTGGGGGGGCTTGTGGAGGACAGGAGCCGGCTGGACCTGCCTGAACGAGTGCAGTGAGTCCTAGAGAGGGTACATCGACGGTCATGTCAGGGTTGAGTTATGGCGCCGGTCCCCCAGCAGGGTGTAGGGGGTGTGTAAAGCACACACTGTGATGGATGAAGTCCAGTCTGTGGCCTTAAAGATGTTTGAAAAGGTCTAGATGATAGTCCGACACTGAACACCACAACAAATCACCTTAACTGCAATGACCGAATTGCTGTGTTGATGCACTCTGAGCTTAACTAGCCATTTTTCAGATAAATACTATGGAGACGGCAAGCACGTTCCCACTAACTCTTCAGTCCGGTCTCCACAGCTGGACACTCCAGCATTCAATAGCTCTTTGAAGACAACTTGAAGCACTCTGTGAGTGCACAAATACTGGCCCCAAGCCAAGCCACTCTTGTGTGCAAGCAGCCTGGTGCTGTTGAAAGGGCCTTTAGCCTGCTTCCTCAACACACTATTCATCCTAGGAGGCATAGACCAGCACCCCAGAGAGCACCCATGGATAACCTGGACAGTGTCTTATCCTAAACTTCAAACGCCTTGCTGGGAGAGAGAGAGTCAATGTCACTGCAACAAAGGCACATGTGAGGAAGAGCCTGGCCCTCAGAAGCTCGGGCCCACTAATTGACGGCTTGAGGGAGTGGAAGCGACATAGACAGAGAGGGAGAAAGAAAGATATGAAAGCTGCTAAACCCACCCCACTAAACTATTTCTCCTGGCGTATACAGACTTAAAATGCGAGCTGTTTTTTTTATTTGCTATTTCTTCTTTCATGTATTCAACTTCTTGTGCTTCGTCCCTTCCTTCTTTTCTGTATAGTAAACCCGATAAGCTTTTGAAATCCCTTATTTACTCTCTTTCCTGTCCTTTTGAGAAACTACTCTACAACTTGGTGCACAACAATCAATTACCGCTGGCCCTCAGAACGTGGAGATGATTTTTTTTCCGGATAACTTTTTAACGCTTTGCTAATGCGGTCGTGGCCTTGCGTGCTCACAAACATGAAACTGGAGCGGCCCCAGTTAACACTGTATTGTACGCTAATGGTCACAGAGGGCCCGGGGCCAATATTTAATTGCTGGGACCAAGCATAGCGAAAAAGGCGATAAACCAATTAATCCTCTCTGTTTCACCTCCAGTATGGGGAGAGACAAGGGGGATGAGGCTTTCCTCCTGAGGGGATGCGAGCTCCTTCACATCCAGCTGTCACCTATATCAGCTCATCATTCATGTTTTGGGAAACAAAACCTTGCAACTTGCAAATGAGAGCGTTTGATTGGAGAAGGATTGTGAGTAACAGAGATTTTTCTCAATCTATCTGACTGAATCTGATTGTGACATACTGAGAAAGAAAATTCTAAGCCATTTTCTTTCTTGCCTTTCTTGCAAAAGTATCTTGGAATAGTGGGTGCACAATTGAACTTTACTCAACTGTGCACGGTTCAGTACCCATATCAGACACCGAATTGTATTGGAATACACTGCAAAATGTAATTAGCTATTTCTACCTGACATGACCCTTAATTATTTCTCTTTTTTTGTAAACAAATGTAGTTCCCACATGAACTAATATTAATAACAGTTAATTAACCACAAAGTAGACAAATACATTCATGTTCAAATCTGATAACTTTTTTTTATATATATATATTTTTAAAATACTTTTTTTTTTACATTTCTTATTTTGCATTGTTTATGAAATTTAGTCTTTTCTATTTCCATTTTTCCATTTATCAATATAGATTTCTTGATTCAATTCCTAATCACAAGATCTAAATTAGATTGTGATTTGATTCTAATCCTTTTAGGTATATTTCAGTTATAATGTTTAGTTCAGTATAATCCTAATGCTGTAAATTATACAGGGCAGTGTTTTAGACTGACTCTTCTTTTAAGTTAAGGTTATTTTAAAATAAGTTTTAATTGTTCAAAAGACAAGTTACCGATTTGAATCATTCTTTTTCATGAATCAGACTACACTGTTTGTGCCATATGTTTCTAACTCACTAAAAAAAAAACTACTTAAAGTAGGCATATAGTAAAATATCAGTCTAAAGTATTGATTGTTTAAATAAAGGCTGTAATTAATATACACACTTCCACTTCAGTGATAAAGAAAGGCTGAACACATAAAACCTAGTGTCCTAAATTTTATGGTATCTTTTAACTAATCATTTAATTTCACTGAAACCAACATGGTTCAGAGTCAGACCTTATTTTGACCCAAACTTATAGATTATTCCAGAAGTATTTGAAGCCGTCACCTCTGACACCACCTGTCTCCCCTGTCGAACGACCGCTTTCTGTTGGCTGTGAGCCCGATTAGGAGTGTTAACGGTGTGAAAGTGTCACACGCATGGTGCAAAGAGCAAGAGGACAGTCTTCCTGACCTTTGTTTTGATTTAAAAATCAAACGAGTGCCAGCGGTATGCCGAGGGAGAGCCTGGCACAGGGTTGACGGGATGACCTCTGACCCCTGGGGGCGTGTTGAGGGAAGATCGGCTGGGTTTTGCCCCTGAATGTCAGGCCCCTGGGCAGCAGACCCTCACAGGCTTGGTAATGATTTATGGGGCAGGGGTGTCATTGATGGCTGCTCGGCCCTGGGGAGGCCCTAAATGGTAGTTTTGACAGTGCTGAAAGCAGAGGTTAAAGGTGATCAATAACATGGCTGGTGAGGAGGAGAAGGAGTAAAAAAAGAAAGAGATGGAGCCTGAGTGCTTTTTTCATATGTCCGCACTCATTATTTGCCACTTTGTGTCGGACTTTCTCTTTTGTATCTCATGAGCAGATCTGTTCTCTCTGCCTAGAGAGGTAGATGAGTGGGCACAATTCAGTGATGAATATTGGACATTAGCATCTGTCTGCATTCTGTTTGTTCTCTGCGCCTCTGCTGTCTGTGATTACCTCTATTTTCCACTATTTAGTCATTGAATAATGTCTCTTAGTCAATTCCCCAGGACTATGTACATATTAAAATGGCCTGTACACTGCAAAAAGTGATGTGCAATTAGCTTTTTCTAGCTGATCTGACCCTCATTTATTACTTTCATTCAGTCACATTAGAAATTTTGTTCAAAGTTACTTTTTCAAAGTTCATTTTTTTGTGTTTGTCCAGGAAACTAGCTGTACACATTGTTAAATGTCACATTGAACATTTAATTTTTTTTCTGAAGTTATAATTATTACAAGGATACATTTGGATTAAAATCTGATAACTTATTTAAAAATTTAATGATTTTTTTTCTTTTTTTTTTTTTTTTTTTTAAGGCAAGGCAAGTTTATTTATATAGCACATTTCATACACAATGGTAATTCAAAGTGCTTTACATAGAAGAAATTAAAACAAAAGAAATCAGAAAAATTAAAACCGTTTAGAATAAAAGATAAAATACAGAAATAATCAAATAAGATCAGAATAATTAAAACATTAAATAAAATACAGTACAAACAGTCGGACGAGCAGTGGCACAGTGCTCATTCAGTAAATGCATAGGTAAACAGATGTGTTTTGAGTCTGGATTTGAATGTGACTACTGTAGGAGCACATCTGATCTCTTCTGGAAGCTGGTTCCAGCTACGGCTGGCATAGTAGCTAAAAGCACACTCACCATGCTTAGAGTGAACCCTTGGTATTTCTAGCTGATGTGATCCTAGTGATCTGAGTGATCTGTTGGGTTTATATTCAGTGAGCATATCTGCAAATAAATAATTTTTCAATAAAAGCATTTTTCATTTAATTTTTGTGTAACGCTTTAGATTACAGCCCAGAAAGTACTGCGTAATTAAAGTGATTTTACAGTGTAACTTTCTGTAAGTATTGTGTAGCTATAAAGTACTTACATGTAAGTAAGTATAAGAGAACAATATATAAAGTTTGGGCAATAAAGGGGTAACAACCTGGAGAATAAAAAAAATGATTTATACTGTAAGTATTATAGAACTAAGGGGTACTTTTTCTACTATTATGATACAACAATCTTATATTTGGGAGCAAGTTAGCAAGAACATACACTGCGTACCGTTTTGTAATAATGGTGTACCAATACAAATAGGCTTTTAAAAAATTACAGGGTACATATCTATGCATTTATACAGTAATATTTTTAACAAAAGTGCACTAAAAACTAAAATTATTGCAACTTTTTTGCAGTTTAAATATTGGGGAAAGATACTCTTGTTTCATGTAGTGATGCATGTTACCCTCTTGTTCCATGTGGTTACAGGGTAAGTACAATATAATACATACAGACAATCTTATATCACTGACTTAGAAACCTTTATTTGAAAAACAGCCTAATTCAAAACAGATTTGCAAAACGTATTTTACGTGCTTTAAAACTGCTTTTTTTAAAATCAACAATTCATTTCAAATGCTTAAGTGACAAAAAGTAGCACGTTTTGTCCCCTATTTGTTTCTCTTGCTTGGCTTCTTCCTTTTGTTCCTCTTCTTCTTTTTCTTTCTTTAGGACTTTCCTTCTTCAGATTAACACAAATGAAGGTTTTTAGAAAAAAAAAAACATCTCTGGGAATACATATAATGCAAGCTCATGTGTTCCTAAAAGTTGGAGCATCAAACAACACATACTGCAATAACTGTATAATCCATACGGCCCCAATGGATGGATCAATTTCTTCTGAAGTGAAACCAAATAGGTGTCTGTAAGAAAAATTACAATGTTTTAAACTTTTTAAACTGTAGACTATAGCTTTAGACCAACTGTAATAAGGTGTTTTTCAAATAAAGGTTTCCGAGTCAGTGATATTAGATTGTGTGTATGTATTTTTATTGTACCCTGTAACTACATGAAACAAGAGGGTAACAAGCACCACTTACCCTGTAACTACATGGAACAAGAGTATATATCCCAGAATTTAAAAAAAATTGCAATAGTTTTAGCTTTACTTGCCTTGAACTATGTAAGCCCAAACTTAAACATCTGCAGTTAAGCTATATATATATATATATTTAAAATGTATAAATGCATATGTGCCCTGTAATTTTTAAAAAGCCTATACAATATGTATTGGTACACAATTATTACAGAAAGGAATGCAGTGTGTTCTCGCTAAATTGCTCCCAAATGTTAGATTGTTGTATCATAATAGTAGAATAAGTACCCCTTAGTTTTATAATACCTATACATACCTAATTTTTTACCCCTTTATTCCCCAAACTTCACATATTGTTCCCTTATATTTACATGGAAGTACTTTATACACTATAATTACCAAAAGTTACACTGTAAATTCGTCTTAATTACGCAATAATTTCCGGGCTGTAATCTAAAGCGTTCCTGGATTTTGTATTGCTTGACTTACATGTAATAGTCACATTTTCTTTTATTACCAGTTTTCTGGAAATTATTCATTGTTACCATTGTTGATGTTTCCTTTTTTTGTCTTTTTCTCTCTTCAGCCTGTCACAACTGCATTTCCATTACATGGTTCAAGTGACCGAAAATGTGATTTTATTTTCCTCCCATGTGGAACAGACCTGATATGACCCACAAACGTCCAAGCAGGAAAAAAGCACATGGATACCGATATTCTCAGATTGGTTTTAAGGCCTCATTCATATGTAGAAAAAGAGCTGATATAAATCAGATACAAGCATTTGTGTCAGCCATGTAAGTGGACAGATGGGACGTTCCCCTGTCAATGCGAGTCACACGTCCTTGAAAAAGCGACGGTGGCGAATGACGTGAACTTAGGTGGACACCTACAGCAGCGATCATTGCTTCGCCAAGGCAGCATCAAGGGCTCTCCTCTTTTCTCTCCACCTTCAGAGACCAAAGTTTTGCTGACCTTTAAAGGTGGTGGGGAAAGCAAAAGCTAGTCTGCGTCCATTGCAAATCGTACTGTTTGTAGGCCCCTTCCTTTTCCGGCCTAAGCTTTTTCGAGTCAGTACGTCTACCTTGGCTTGTATAGTGTAATTGCAAATGTTGGATATGGATCACTGTATGTAAGCTGGTCGTCAAAAAAATATATCAACAAATCGAAATTATCAATCAAGACCTGCAGTGTAAATGCAGCTTCAGTCACCAGTCAATCTTTTCCTACTCTTCACCTCTTTTTTTCCACTTTCCCAGTCTCTCCCTCAGCTGTTCAGGCTGTTTGACTCAGTGGATGGTTTCAGTCTTGTACTCTGAGAGTATGTCCCCCTCCCGTCCATAAGGAGCTCTCAGAAGTGAGCTGATTAAGATGAAGACCGGGCTGCTTTCCCTAATCACATCCCTGCATCTAAATCGTCTGTGTACATTCTAATTACGCAGTCGCGCGCTGCGTCCTTGAGCTCAGCAGCAGGTCTCTATTTCATCTCGCTCAGTCTCGCGCTCCCTCTTGTCTCCCCTCGTTTCATCTCTCTCATTTATTTCTTTTTGTTGATGTTGTTGTTATTTTGGCAGTTCTCTTCTCTCTTGCGGCAGTGTTTTGGAGGGCAAAGAGGGTGGGCCTGAACCAGAACACGCAAGGAAATGAAAGAGATTTCAAAGATGTTGGTCATCACCCTCAAATACGAAATGTCAAGCTGAGTTTGCGGGCGAATGCCATTTTCACGTCTTTTGTGGCAAAACAGACATCTGATTAGTTTTGTTACAGAAGAAAAACCTTCATGTGCAACATATTGTTGTTGAACCACGACCATTTGTAGAATTGTAGAAATACAAACAATCACACAGCACAACAAGAGTTTACTTATCTGGCTTCTATCGTTTTTGAAAGTGCCGAATACAATACGGTTGAGCCATTGTCTGAAAGACCCTGAAAATCTCCCAGCCCTTGTGGCCGTCCTATTATTTAGCATAGTCTTCTTTGAGACTCTATACGGCATTTCATTTTTTTCCCTATTTTTTCTCCCCCCCACCCCGTCCTTCTTTTATTTTAGAGCAGTCAACCTTGTGCCTTAAGTCTTGAAAAAGCAGTCCCTTAGAATGACCACCACCGCACAAAGGCTAGGTTTTGAATGTGAAGTGTTGGAGAACCTATAGCTTGACTTACACCTTTGAGAGGAAGGCCTTCGGGTGAGTTATTAACTTGTGACCTTCCTAAGAAGCTTTCAGCTTTAGAAAAACAGAGAGCTGGACATCTGTACTAAAACATAATATTTCAGGTGTAGCATAGGACACAAGAGGAGTTCAGGAATGTTCTGAAATCGGCATTCAACATTCTTTTTGATAGTTTGTACATTCATATTATTCAACATTCATATTATTCAAAAGACACTTGATTCTGTCGTAAAACACAATATACCAGTGCAATCAAGAACGATATAGATTTTACTACTGTTTGAGTGGAAAAATGTGCTTATTAATTCATTATTAAGCCTAAGCCCAACAATGAAGATTAAAGGAATATTTTATTGTAAATACAAATTTGAGATTTACATGAGACTTCTATGATAGAATTTCTTACTAGTCTGTGTAAAGTTATATACAATTGTGAAGAGAGCATTTAAACACAGGGAACTCAAAAACCTCTGCATGATTTACACAATAATACAAGAAATAGATGTGTGCAACTTACTAGAAAAGTCCAATTTCAAAAGGAATATTTCAGATTGAATAATAAACATTTTTGCAGCTTTCACAAAAATATGAGCTTCGGTTCAAATTTCTGCTCTGAAACCCTCCGGTGTGACTTGACCCGCTGTACACTATAAATACTTTTAAAAAAATGTTTTTTTTAAAGGTACAGTTAAGACCTTAAGTGCATGTTTTATTTAATGTAAAATATTCCTTTACAGTTCTGAAGATTCATTACATCACCAGAGCTTCAGCACAGACAGGTGCTTCAACTCACTTGAAGCAAAAGAAGGAAGCAATGGAAAGATTTGAGGACCCTCCATGACTTCACTTGTATCCTCTATATATGGGTCTGAATTTGAGAATCAAATTCAAGGAGGGTCCATATAGATACAAGACCCCGGCATCATAAATAACTCAGCATCTGACTCCTCCTGTGCTCAGCCGAAGCTTTTCATATGGTAAATAGCTGATTGCTGTGTGGCCATGTTGCCCTTCTTTCATGCAGCTCTAAGGTGAAACCTTGAGGTATGGAATAGAGAGAATTTCTGATGAAAAAATACATTTTCCCTTCCTTCCTCCTCTGATTCTCAAGCACTCTGCCCTTCACTGTTGGGGTCAGGTGTTTATTACATAAATGATAGCGAGTGGAGTGTAGGCAGTGAGTGCAGGAGGCGACGGTAGACAGAACAATGCTAAGGATTATCAGATCACTTGCTGGGTATCTTTGGTGATGCAAGTGCGACCGCACAAGTCCCTGCGTGCCTCTGCCTCTCTGTCTTTTCATCAGTTGCTTTGAAGGGGACAAACACAGCCTTGTGTAGCAGCATGCACTATCACGCACCACAATGTGTGGCCAGCCTGTCGCTGAAGAAATTCTGTTTAAAGGGGTCATATCATGAAGAATCAAATTTTCCTTGGTCTCTTGAGATAAAAGAGTTCATTGTATATGAAAACATACTGTAACTTTCAGAACTAAAAACTTCCCCCACACTGTTAAAATAAGACCATTTAGTGAAACTAAGCTGCAAAAATGGCTCGTTTGGAACTTTCCCAAATTCCAAAACACCCGAATAACCAACGATAAAAGAAAATGGAGTGCTGTTTCTGACTATGTATTACACTTACTGCTTTATGCTTCAAGAGGGTCCCAGTGTTAAATGAGCACTCTGAAATGTATTTATTTTATTTTATTTTTAATTTAATTTAATTGATTATTGTTGTTTATTTATTATTTATTTTTATTATTATTATTCTGATCATTTCAGTCCGATCTTCAAAGTTTAAGTGACGTGTTTCAGCATGGGTTGTTTTGGGAACCTATCACAATGTATTGCAGGTTCCATAAAGAGGTTGTTAATGAAGATGGTTGGTGTTAAAAACTACGGAAGACCCAAATAAAAACACAGAACCTGTGTGTTAATATGGAAGTACTGTTATTCATTTCACATGGGAGTCTTAATGGCGCACAAAAACTAAATTGTGATACATGTGCTTATCTTGTGAATATAAAAATTCCAGCTCTGTCATCATTTACTCGCCCTCATGTTGTTCCATTCATGTATGACTTCCTTTCTTCTGCAGGACACAACATTTTTTTTGAGAAATGTCTGTTTGTTTATTTTGTCCATACATGATAAGTTGTTGTTATTCAAAATATATTCGGGTAGAACATTACAAATAATTCATACAAGCTTGGAAAAACATGATAGTGAGTAAATGTTGAAAGAATTTTCATTTGTGGGTGTACTGTCCCTTTAACAGCAAGTTTGTTAAACAGACTTCTAATGAGAAATCTCACAATACTTTCCAAAGGTGTATTTCTACTGAATCTCAGCTCCTGAAAATCTTCACACCCTCTCAGAACAAGACACAATTTTAAAAATACCATTAAATGCATTATTCGGCCCATTTGTTATAATTACTGGCATTGTTGTGGTGTATGTAATGTCATTAATAACAGCTCGTGCCCGAATAATACGCTTAATGTTATTTATCTGTAGATAGATGCGGCTAATCCTCATTCATTTGCTCTGGATCAATGCAAATCCGCTAGCGTGAGCGAAATCCCTCCCTGAGCCTGTGGCTCCTAATGTATTTTCCCACCATTAACCAGCTATAATCCCTGCTAATCATTGCTAATCCACATCTCCTGTGTTTGATGATACTCTGCTGATGAAGGAGGTGGCGTGTCTCAAATGCCCAGGATCAGCCCGGGTCTGTAGTTCGCCAGACGTGGGCATGATCCTGGAAGTGATTTGTGCTGTGGAGAGAGGAGCCACTGGGTTTCCAGGTAAGCCTGATAGCATTGGCCATCCCAGAGTGCATCTTCCTGTTGTTTGGCCTAATTATGCATAAGTAACAAAGCTGTACTCATCAGACTTGCAGATTTAAGTGCTGTTCTCCTATAGATTGTCTTTAATGGCTCTGTTTCTCATTCAACCTTTAAGCGTTTAGTGTCTCCATGAAATTTGAGAACTTTCAGGACTTTAGAAGACAGTTTCTAATCTAATTTTTGTATAAAGCACTAGTCAATAATATATTACATGTGGTTGTTTCGTAACCACCATGACATTTAATTATAACACTCAACAAACCATCATAATGACTTCCGGTCTCACAGCAGGATATACAGTATTAATGTGCATCTTGTGTGCTGAGAGTTTAACTGATGGTCACTGGAAATGTATGGTCCAGTATTTAATGGTTCTGTGCATAAGTCACTGTCAATCTGGGCATACACCCCATTTGAACAAAAGCCTAACTCTTTGGGAATACAGCCTGCTGTGGACATCCTATCTGCTTTCTTACAGAGCTGTCGTTCAAAGTGACATCTGGACAAACTCTGGCCCCTGAGACTCATTCCACACACATTCATTCATGGTTTACCATGCCTATTTATACCACAGGGGTAAGTCATTTTTAGTTGCGCATTTGGAAAACTGCAGAACTTGTATAGTTTTAACAATAAAATATATACCCTTTTACTCTAAATAATTTAATTATCTTGGTGCCACACATTCTCATTCCAAGGTAGTATCACTTTTCAATTCCACAGGTAAAAAAAGAGCCAATCTCCCATGAAGCTCTTCTTCGAAGACACACCTGTACCACCTTTGCCCTGAATCCGGATGGGCTAAAACCTGAAAGGTAGCTGCATTTAAAAAAATAAAAAAAATTAAAAAAATAAGCTTATCTCTTTCCTCATCTTTCTGTCTCATTTTCCTCTTTCTACAACTGGTCAATAGATATAGCAGGTTAAAAATATTCCTTTAGATTTCTTTCCATTATTAGATAAGAGCTATTCAACAGCATAATGGAATAAGAGAGAATCTGTATGATTTGGCCTATAGGTTGTAAAGCTTTGGGAATAGGTTTCCATTTTAGGAATCTAATTATAGTAGAGGAAAGGCCAAAAGACAACCTATTAAAACATGGTCTCACTTCTAACATTTTTTTTAAGGCCAGCGGATATTATTTGAAACTTTTTTAGAGATAGGTGTTGGCATGGGATTAAAAGAAGCACATCTTTTGGGAACCAATGGATTTTTATTCTGACTTTTGAAGAGGATTGGAAAATTGTACAACGAACCCTAGCACCGCAGCTCGTGCATTAACTCTTTACGTCGTTAGGGGGCGCTTTGGAATCACTGTTTTCCCATAACTTCTCTTCCAATGCGATGTCTGAATAAGTGGACATTCACAGCTTGTATCACATATAGGTAGGCTATAGCAAAACAGAAATGTTAGTTGTCTAAGATAAATTGGGAGAAAAAAAGAGAAGAAACCTAGGTATAAGAACTTTGTCACTTATGTTTTTTTGTTGTTGGCTAAAACCTTTTCTCTGTTAGCCTATCTGAGCTTTGACTAGTGGCAAAGCTTGTTTAGGATGCTGAGCTTAATTTACCTGTGCTAAAATTGTTCTTTAAATTTCCATTATTTGTATAAATTGTTTTTACTTCGTAAACTAAGTAATTGATGCTTAATAAAAGTTGCCCTTTGCAGGCTATAGGCTCAAAGCACCTCAAATCCACTCGCGACCGGAGAGCCGAATAAAAATAAAATAGTCAATGATAAAATGGGCAAATATTTACATACCCCACGACAAGTTATAAATATTGTTGACAACTAATTTTTATATCTACCATTTTAAAAGATGACAATGTAATTTTCCGAGAAAACTCTTGCTCTTCAGCCTACTCTTCACTAACAAATAACGTCCCATTTTAATCCGGGATTTCTAATGAGTGCTTTCAATTTCAAGCAGCATTCTGAACTTTGATTATTCTCAAGCCGTTCTTAAAACGTATTAATCAGGGGAAATATATATTACAGAAAAATATAACGATTAATGAGAGGCAGCAACAGTCACGGTGAACTGAGAGTCTATTAGTATAAAATCAGCACCATATAAACGAATAGCCTAATACAAGATGCTTTAGAAGATGCTTAGCCTATAGGAGAAGTAAGAACCTTCTTGAAAACTTTGAATTTTGATTTGCGAGTCACGGATAAAAACAAACTATCACAGTAAATTCCCAAATAGCTCACGTGAAATCAAACGAGTTTGCCCATATCCGTTTATAATAGCCATAGATATAATTGCTTTAGATAGCTAATTGGGTTTTAGACAAACTTGCATGGTCAGTAGCCTATATAATCTTGGTTTTCTAAAAAATATTTTTCACAATCTAGTGGGTTTTTAGAACAACTACAAAATGTTACCTTTTAAAATGCATAAATCATACAGCATAGAAAATAATAAACTGGATGAAATATATGGTGTTGGTATTAGAATTATATACGTACCTCAATAGATAAATGCAAAATTATATAGGCCTAGACTTAATTGTGCGGAAATGTTATAGTGTCCTCTTACGCAGTTTTATTAATCGAAGTTTTAATGATATCTTAATAGAGCGAAAGCGAAATTACAACATTTATAGCTCACACAACATCGTTTAAAATGTGTGTTTTTTTTTTTTTAAAAAAACTATATGATTGTCCATATTTAAAATGTTGTACCTTGTGTGAAATATTTTTATTTAATCATGCATTAACTAAAAAAGTATATGATCATCAAAGCGTGATTCCGTGCATTGATTTAAACACATCAACCAACTTGAACGCTTTTGAGGTTTGAATCGCATCAAACAGAATCTTGAGAGGGATTTCATGAAACCTTATTTCGTTCCCCATCACCATGATAGGCGTGAAAATGTGCTTCAAAAAAGACAGAAGTCGTGTTCTTGTATATATGTTTTATGTAAGTAATAAAATATTACTATAACATAAATATAAACGTGACTTTGCAGTCTACATGTCGCAATCAACATACAACCAATGTAGTAAACAAAACATTTGTAATCCACTGCAACATAATCAACAGAGCCGAACAAAAAAAGCTCCAAACACACGTAGGAAATAAATATATAGATATATAAATGGTCATAAATGAAATATTAAAATATCTTCTTGGAATTAGTAAGTGTACAAAACTGCCCGGAAAACAAAACAAAACAAAACAAAACGAACCCAGAACAAATACATATGTTTACATATTCGACATATTTACATATTGGAAATAATCCTGACAACTATTTATTTAAAATCTTTTCTCTTGTAATTTATTTTTATTTTTATTACTTTTTTGGAAAAGGTTGTATATTCACACTGTTCAAATAACACCTGCTGTCCAATGAAAAATGCCAGACCTTGAGAAACGACACGAAACGTTACCAGCCTCTTATTTTTTTTTACCCCAATCCCTTATTCACTAAAACAACAAATTTTCTCCGTGTCCAAGCTCATGAGTAGGATATAAATTGTAAGTAACATAAACTGAACGGACACAGCTGACATAGAGAGTGTCAAGAGTTGGCCAATAATCAAGAAGAACTAAGAGTACAGCACGATTTTTGGGCACTGAAAATTACCTGAGATATTTCTTTCTTTTTCATTTTGACTCATCACTCTCAATATGTTTAGCTGGAGCAGACTTAGGAAAGAGTGCCGGTTCAAAATAACACGAAATTGAAAAGAAAATTGTAAACAAGTAAAGCATTAATGTCGTATACCTCGAACAAATACAGTGTAAAACAAAACAAAACAAACAAATTAAAATAACATTATTATAAGTGCCTCATGCGAAGAGGGAAAAATGAGAGCATGTAGAACTCAAAAAATGACTAAATATTGTTTCAGACAGTGTATTCATGTTGCTATTTTAACGTCTCTGCATCTTTAGACGATATCAGGTGCTAAGAAATGATCATTGTAAACAGTTCCTGGTGCACTTGTTTGTATTGAAGGTTTTGATCAAGTGCCTGTTGTTTCCATCACGAATTTCATCTGTCTTTGTTGAAATTATAGTAAAATACTCTAGACAGAAAAAAAGATCTTAGCGTTAAAACATTCAAAATAAAGTAAACGACACAAATAATACAGATAATCATTGTAATAATTAATCTGGTTAATCGCTTTAACAAAATCACTGTCCTCTCTCCTTTGTCCAAGGAGACATTGCCCTTTTCGTGGCTCGTAGCTCCCTTTTTTCGGCGGGGAAAGAATCGAATTTTTCCAGAGTGGCACAAACGATAAGATTTTCGTAAACACTGGTACTGATTTGATAAATGCACGAGATGCGGACGCGGTACTTGATGCATTTTCACGTTATTCAGAATTAGTGGCGTCCCGTATAAGCTGTCCGGTCACTGTCAGCGAACTCTTCCCAAACTTTCTGTCTCTGATGTCTTGGGATATACAAAGGAGATAAACAAAATCCATTGTAGTTTATTTTGAAACAAGGACACTGTTTATGCTAGCAGTCACTGGACAGGACTCTGTAGTGTGTGGTGGAGAGGGGGTGTCTCCGCTTGCGAGTATACGTCCTCCATGGTTGGATGAGGGACCCCCACCGGTGTCATTCTTTTCTCTTTCTGTCTTCTGTTGCAAAACCACACACGCACAACCTCTTTTTCCAACTGCAGAGTGCCAGCTAAAGAGGTGATTTCGTGGGCGGAGGGCTTGGGGCACTTTAAGAAATGGTTTTCCAGTGCCCCTTTCACTCCGACTTCGATGGAGGTCCTCTTCTTTCGTTTCCGGCCCTGTGCTGCAATCTTGTCCAAATTCGTGGGGCTGCCAGTGTTTGAATCTGTCTCCTCGAGCCATTTGTTAAGCAGAGGTTTAAGTTTGCACATGTTCTTGAAACTCAGTTGCAGAGCCTCAAATCTACAGATGGTGGTCTGGGAAAAGACGTTTCCGTAGAGCGTGCCCAGCGCTAAGCCCACGTCCGCCTGCGTAAAACCAAGTTTGATGCGCCTCTGCTTGAACTGTTTGGCGAACTGCTCCAGGTCGTCGGAGCTGGGGGCGTCTTCGTCCGAGTGGTCCTGATGGTGGCTGAACGGCTGCTGGGGCGACTCCATCTGGTTGTCGTGGCTACCCGCGTCGTCGTGGAGCGGGTCCCGCAAGCCGTGGTGCAGCGACGGTTGTGGGCTTAACATAGTGTAGCCCGTCTGCGAGTAGACCAGCGACTGGTGACCATTGGAGGCGGGAGAGAGCGGGGATAAGTGGTGTGTTGTGGTCGGCGCCCATGATCCGTGGTGGCTGTTTTGCGTAGGCTGGTGGACCAAGTGCGATCTGTGGTAGCCGTTCCCCAGGTCTTCTCTGCTCTGCACGCTGGCTTTGTTGTGCTCTGCTTGTCCGATGTGGGTGCCGCTGGTCCAGTCGGTGTTGGAGGTTGGCAGCCACTGGTGGTGCGTTAGGCTCATCGGATGTCCCGTGTTGGTCGCTAGCCCTTGTAAGTACTCGTGGTGCATCATTTTCTGCACCTCTCTATAGGTCGTCCCCTGGTGCATCCTGTCCGAATCCGGATGCATTAGCGGGTTCGAAGGCAATGAGTTATTCCGCGGAATATACTGAGCTGTTGTCGCCATGGCTCCGACTTAGAAAACTGACAAGCACTTCGGAGATCTTTGAGCTTTAGAGCCCAAAACGCAACAACCTGCTCTGGGAGGTCTTAGGGAAGAGCTAAGACACGCCTCCCCTGCGCGTGCATTGGTTCCTCGCCGACTATAGCCCACCAGGTTTCCTTATTACCTCTCGCGGGCCGCTTGGTTGGCTGCCGGGCGCCGTGATCCCAGTTACTCGCAATTGGCCGCTTTCACTAGACGCTTTCTATTTTTTTTTCCTTTTCTTCTCCTCTCCCTACTAGTCAAGAGAGCGTGAGCAGCAAAACCGTAGGAAATTACTGGGCTTTGAGGGTTGTTTTGCAAATAACCACGTGGGGGAGTGTGGTACTCTTTTTGGTGGGGTGGAAGAATGACCCGCCTTGCATCGCCTCTTTTAGTAACTGTACCGCTCCTCTTTGCAAGTAGATTAGTTTTCTAAAGTAGGCTATACCAGGAGCCACCCACGAGAACGATGAAAATCAGTATGATACATTAAAATATGTTTATTAGCAATATTATTTAAGTGTTACCCACATGACACAATTATTTATTATTATTCAAGTAGGCTATGCACCATCACGGAACCATGTATCGAATTAATAAAACATACAGAAATACAGACCGCCCACTGTAACTGTAACATATCAGACAATCTCCATAATTATGCATAAATGCATAAACAGTCTACCACCGACCATGTAAATAAATATACTATCCATTTAATTTATTTTACCTTAATTTAACTTATAGGTTATACACATTTGACATGTTTAACGTAAATTTTACTGAGAGTAAATTTCAGAAAAAATGTAATTTACAAATAAGTAAATTTCAGTTATTGGCTTATATAACTCAAAATTAAGCCAACAGATTTTTACAAACCTACAAAGCCAAAGCTGCTGCGTGTTGACAATATCTTCACTCGAAGCATCTTTCTAAACAGTAACTTCGAGAGAAATCCAGTGTTTCTCCCTCCTGGCCTCCCCCGTATTCCTTTCCCGGCTGATCTGATTATTTTTCCCTTCACGTTTTGTCCCAATAGCAAATTACCAATTCTATGAATTGCAAAGCAGCCTCGGAGACGCTGAGGGGTAGAGAGGGGGAGATGCGAAGATTGAAAGGGATCTTTGCAAACACAATCACGTTCTTAAATGGAAATGTGGGGCTTTAAACAAATCTTACATCTCTCCTGTTCCAGTCGTCTAAAACTCCGCAATCAGGCACACGTTCGACTTCATCTAAAACCACAGCTTTTTTAGAAGATTTTTTGGTATCACTTCTATTTAAATTATTTACCTCAGTGTATTTTTTTAGTTCACGTTCGTGTTTGTGTGTTTGTCTTGCTCTTATGGGGTGTTTCCACAGGCTTTTGCGAGGAAATGTGCCGGAGAATTCAGGCGTCAAACCAAAACGCTTCTCAGTGGTAAGTTTACACACTGCTTTTCCTACCTGTCCATCTGCACGAGCTTCGCGCGTTCATGGAAGTGTAACCTAAATGATGTTCTTAGGGTCACAAGTGCTCGTCACCACTCTGTCAAAGGCGTGGTTATGTAAAGCCACCATTTATTTATTTATCACATATGCAATAAGACTCGCAGGGATATTTCAAAGGATATTTCAAAGGGATATTTCAACATCATTGCAATTTACATCAAATTAAACAACATGCAGGTTCCTTTTATACGATATTCCTAAGTGGTTTACACATGTAGTGTAATACAAAGAAACTGCATATATTCTTACAACGTTTATGTAATTTAATAACTTGAGTAAAGCATCTTAACTAATATAGCCTAATGTGTGTTTTTGATAAGAATTATTTAACTTCACGTCTTTTAAACTCTCCAGTGGCTTTTTAGCGTTTATATTAGCTAGACTATTCTCTTTCTTTAGGTTTAAATTTATTGTCTGAATGTAATTTCTAAACAACTGTAATTTTGTAAGTTTTTTTTCATAATGAAAAACGCGGTGGTTCTGCGTCCATTATATTATTACAAACTGACGATATTTTGTGTGCATGACTTAGGGCGAAAATGTATATGTGACCCATAGGCAAGCAGATGACAGGATTTTAATCTAAAGCGTGCTGTATAGCCGAATGCAACCCGAGAGCCGCAGTTAACGAGGATGCTTCCCAGTACAGTTTCTCTCATTTGGAAGTCTATAAAAAGAGCGGTCATTTATGCCCAGAGAGCTGCGTCACAGTAGCAGCACAGTCAAACTCTTCGCTTAGTTTGCCAGCGAAAGAAAGTGGTTCAAAAAGCGCCCAGATGCTTCTTTTTTTCCCTTCGCAAAGAATATGGCCTTGTGTGGAGCGAGGTGAATTTTTCCTGGGATGCACGAGGTTGCTATGGAGAGCAGTTTGAAAGGATCACACTGATCCTGCAGATGAATGATTTGCTATACAGGAAAAGACAAATAATAGCCCTTGTTTTGTAAGATGGCAATGAAAGACAGTAGGGAACAATCGTGGCCTTTGAGTATCCAGGATGTACTAAATCTGCTCACAGAATTTTATAGCTCGAAGTTTAAGAAAAAAAAAAAGTTTTAATCATCTTTGCTTATCTGTTACAAGTTGATTTTCTGTAGGTCATTATAACCAGGATGCCTTGAATTAAAATAGGCTACGAAATCAAATTAAAGTCTTTGCTGTAAAATTAGATTTCATTAATTAATTTATTCACTTGATATTCAAGTAGCTCTATAAGAGCAACGTTTTATTAACATAGCTTAATTCGCATACAAAACGTCTCCTTTCGTTCACAAAAATATTGTATTCTAGGCTCTAGTCTTCTTTTCTCACGATTCACGCGTCTGTAGTCACGTGCTTTTATCTGCACTAGGGACCCCCTCCACTTGAATATAATTAGAGTCTGATCGGTCAAACCCTCCATTAACCGTAGGCCGTAAAAGTGCACAGGAGAAAGAGTTCAGAAAACAGCTAATATACAGTACATGGCGTTATCTGTGGGTGTCCAATGCTAAAACATTTTCATATTAGAGAGTTTATATTAGAAAGTTTAATTGTTTTGACCTTTATCTTCTATTTTGCATGGCTGTATCAGCATTAGCCTGTGTAGAAATTCAAATTTCTGCATGTTTATTAATTTGATTGCATCAATAGACTACACTTTTAAAATATTCAAAAAAGTGTAATCCCTATAGCCTTCTCAGATACAAACTAGAAGTTAGAAAATAAAGTTAAAATGCTGCAATCTTCATTCCAGCATTAAAAAAGAACAGAACAAATTATACATAATAAATAATACAAATAAATACGTAAACAAGGAAAATAATTATGATGAATTTTGATGTCTCTTTTGATGTTTATAATGAGGGATAGCCAGGCCATTGTAGTGAAAATGTACTTGTTAAGTTCATTTTGACACTTTTAAAAATAGATAAAAAAAATCCTACCAAACTTTAGGAAGCTCCTTCAGTAGCCTACAATACTGACATATCGACTCAAACTTAAATGAGTGTTTTAATTAAAGACTCGTTCTACTAAAGATTCACCTCTCATTCTGTTTTCACCGGTTGGCTTTGACAGACATGCGTAATGGGTACCCGCGCTTCCTGAGTAGCCACGAATTTATAGAGGCATCCTGCGCTTTTTCAGGTAGGCTACATCTTTCTCTCTTTTTTGGTTAATGAACTCAGGCGATTCCGCAAGCATCCCGAGGGACTGGAACGGGAATGTTTTCCTTTCCGTAAAAGGTGTGGGCTATATCTCTCCAACTCTCGACTTATCTTTGGGCTAATTAGGCGGGGCCCTGAAGACGCAAGCATGAATATTCATGCGAAAGCACAGGCGCGCAATTAGCCATGGAGTTCCTAACTTCAATCACTGGCCAGTGCAAAGAGAGAAGGGTACTCTTCCCTCACAGCCAGAGAACAAGCCTTTTTAAAACATAATGTGTATGAGAAACAGCTAAGAGACTAACCTTTTCTTCTTCTTTTTTTTTTTTTTTTTTTTTTTTTACACAGTTAATGCTAGGCGCAGTCGGTACTTTTTTTAATGGATGGCAACTCTATTTATAAATTACAGTCTACCCACATTCATTTTTTTCCATTACCGGCATTTCTGAGGATTTTGAATATATAAAAGTTCAGAAGTGCGTTTAGTCAATCTAGTAATTTTTAGATTAAACGATGTTTTAAAGCACCAATTTCTTAGACAGGTGTTTTCAAAAGTTATACCCAAACACACACACACACACACACACACACACACACACACACACACACACACACACACACACACACACACACACACACACACACACACACACACACACACACACACACACACACACACACACACACACACACTACTAGCTAAGTTTACTTAGCTATCTAAATGGGGACATTCCATAGACGTAATGGTTTTATACTGTACAAACTGTATATTCTGTCCCCTTACACTAACCCTATCCCTAAACCTACCCATCACAGGAGACATTCTGCATTTTTACATATTTAAAAAACCTTTTATTACTTTATTTTTAAACCTGATTTACAAATGAGGACGTCCCTAAAGGGAGTTTTTTGGAGATTTTGTCAGGTTTTGGTCACTTCTGGGTACAAATTTGTTCCCAAAATATAGTTAAGTAGGTACACACACACACACACACACACACACACACACACACACACACACACACACACACACACACACACACACACACACACACACACACACACACACACACACACACACACACACACACACACAGTTATACACCGCCCCCCACCCCCAAGTATAGAAAGCTAGATTTTCCCAACAATATTCTGTAATAACTTTCATCAAAACTCCCCAGAACATAGTGGTAATTTAAGTAATAACTAAAAAAAAAAAAAATTCATACATCTTCTCCACAGACATCTGCAGTACCTTCACAGACCCCCAGGGGTCCCCTGCTTGAAGACCCTGGTCCTAGAGTATTTCAACGTACTTAGGATGTATTGGATGCCAGATAATATGCTTTAACTAAAATAAATATGAAACATTCTATTCATTTTTGAGATTGTCAAGGCTGATCATCACCATATTCTTGTAATGCTTCAGTGCAGCTTTCATTGTCAAATCTCTGGTCATTTCTTCTTTTCCATTTCCTCCCATTCTAATACACTAGCATTTTATTGTAATGCTAATTAATTAATTACATTTGTATTTAATTTCTATCTATAATTATATGATTTAATGTATGTTTTTTTTCTGTGCCTTAAAATGATCTGCTTTTATTTGATAAAAATACAGATCTTTTTCTTTTTCAATCTCTTCTTCTTTCTCTCACACACATTCACACACCGTTACCTGTATTGCTGCCCGCTCTGTCCGCCAAGGCCTCAATCCTTTGCTTTGAATTCAAGGCGATCTTTATCCTGCCCCCATCCAGGTGTGCACTTGCCACTTGCTTCCATAAAGATGCGTTTATGTATGTATGTATGTGTGGAGGGGAACAGGGAGCTTTTGGAGGGGGGCTTTTTGAGATAAGCAGTGGAATTTGTGGCGTCTGAATATGGATGGCAGCCAGACCCTTGGTAAGCAGCTGATAGAGTGGTAAACAGCTTGTGGGCTGAAGGGGTTAGAAGCATGCTTCTGAATACATTGGGTCTCTCTTCCACTGTCTGCCTGCACAATGGTCAATCAAATCAACGTCACTTTCCCCTCAATCCCTGTGATGCAGTGGGTTTGTAATGTTGGACAAGCTGCCACTACACCCATCCGCTAACTTATCAACCGCTGACATTAATGTTCAGGCTTGGTGGATGATTGCAATAGCAAATCTTTTCTGCTCACTTTCGCTTGATATCAAATTGTTCTTCAGATTTCAGGACTTGACCTCTGAATCATACACTGTTGAATGTTAACTTAATAATCAAATGCCATTATATATGTGGCCTCTCTTTAGTCTTACAACTCATTAAATGACACTTAAATTCATTAATAAGTCATCATCAAAATAATATAATGCTGATCAGTAGTTCACAACCACTTATTTAAAAAGTATATGGTTTTCATTCCCATCTAGAATGTTTACTTGATGGTTATATAATACACATTCTAAAATGTTATATGATGAAGTAGTCATGACAGTTTCTATAAAGTGTAACCATGATATATATTTTTATAGATTTATGTTTATAATAATACACAGCTTAATGCTGCTTGGGTTTCATCATTTCTTCTGACAGGACTAATGGAGCTGAAAGCTGATGATGATGATAATAGACGAAATATGCAAACATAATTTGCCTTCTTTGAAAGCACATCCAGAGATAAAAGACGTGATTTTATTTAACAATCTTAAAGTTATTTAAAAACAATTATTGTTTTAAAGAATTACTCAAAATTACAACATCATGTTTCATATATATTTCATATATATATATATATATATATATATATATAGGCATATATATATTAGGGCTGTGCAACGATCAATCACATCCAAAATAAATGTTTGTGTTTACATTATATATATATATATATATATATATATATATATATATACATATGCATGTATATATTTTCAAAAAGTGTTATTTATATATACAAATATTATATTTATAAATAATATAAATTATATATACATATATATATATATATATACATACAGTATATACATGCAAATATGTCTTAATGTGGCAATTAATCATTGCACAGCCCTTATATATATATATATATACACATTCATTAGTCACAATATATAGTGATTGTAACTTGTGGATGTGAGATTGACATCCGCACCTGTTTACTGCTAAGTTGTAGAGTGACATTATCAGAAAATCCACAGTTTCTTTTCTTTCGTTCATCAAACTCAGCTTGGGAAATAACAGTACTACTAAAAAACCTTTTAATCATTATTCAGTAACTTAAATATTTAATGATTGATTTGATGAACCTTGTGGATTTCCTCATGTAAACTGTCTGTTGCACTGGATTGTGTCTCTTCCCTGGTGGCAGCCACAGTAAGGCTAACCAGCACAACGCCGCAGAGTTCCACATGTCACTGCGCACTCGATATCACCTAGAGGCCCTCACCAAACTTATTAATGACTTGCTTCCTTTTAATTAGATAATAATTCATGTTAATGAATGCCTAATGAACCCAAATCGTTCCCTTCGGTCATTCCGTGGAGTTCCACTCATCTGTGTTTACTCATTCTGTCTGTTTTTCCCACTTTTGTGTTTTATTAGGCTCAAAGGGGCCTGAAAGGACCGAGCGACTTGCTTTAGAGACATCTGAGGAATCCATTGAAAAAGCAAATAACGGGATCAAGGGGCATTTGGGTATGAATTCGACCATATGATATCTAGTTACGGAGGCTGCTTTAGCAGCAGATGCCTTGAGATCACCACGATATGTTCGCACTGAACTTGTAGCCACGGGGTTGTATGTACCTTATGTGTGTGTTTTTTCGAGGGCAGCTCTGTACTGGGACTGGCTAGGAGACGGCGATGGCAAAGAGCGGAGTGACCAGACCAGCTCCAGCCCAAAGGGGGTCACGACCAGACGCCAAGTGCTCCTGTCTCGATGTCGTCTGTGGTCAAGCACTCGCCGGGGCAGACTGAATTAAATTAGACTGCTTTTAATTGAGGATTGACCAGTCTGAGAGCAGCTGGCGCTTGGGTCAGTCAAGATAGCAAAGCCCGAATCCCCCCAGGCCCCAACTGCAATTTCAGCCCTGCAGGTCCTGGAATGGACTGAGAGGGAGAGAAGGCCAGAGCATGCTGGGAATGCATGGCTGATGATTAGCAAGAAGAGTTTATAGGAAGGCTTAGTTTGCTTGAGTGGAAAGTGTAACACACACACTCAGAGCCTGTTCTTGTGTGTAGACCAACTAAATCGGCTTAAGGTTTGCACCTCGCTGAAAATCTCCTCAATCGCCCGGTCGACACAATTAATCGCTTCATTAATTAACAATCGCTGCGCGTGATACACCCCCCCGACTGCGTCTTGGCAAAGTGTGCAACTTACAAGCAACCTCCTTTTTCCTCTTACGACGTTTCTCTTCTTTCACTCCTCCCACACGCTCCGATACTCCTCTTTATCCTTTTTTTCTTCTGCACTCCTTTTCCTTCTTTAAGCAGCATTGCAAAAGCCAACTCTGCTGTTTTAGCACGAACAGACGCACTTTTCTCTCGGCAAACAGGTCAGAGCGCTGTGCTAACATTTGTTATCTATAATCCTGCAGGTCCCTGTGCAAAATGAGCATAGTAAACTCTTGCAAAGCCCTAATCCCTCCATTTCTTTTAGATGCACTTTCTCTCTCTCATGCGCGCTCTTTTCTTTTCCATCTATGGAGTGGGAAAGTGTTCTTTTTTTTTAAGAGGATGCATCTCAGATTGCGGCACCTGTTTGAGCTCTTCTGAATCACCAAACTTATTTGCCCTCCGAATAGTTAACAATTCTTTTCTGGCAATTAAAACGATTTTTTTTTAATGCAATCCAATGCTGAAGAATCATTTCAGGCCACCACCAGCCACCCATGCTTTTATGACAGGCTTTGTTGATTTGCTTTTCAGAGTCCTTGTGTGTGGTTCAGAGTAGTTATGCAAAATCTCTCTCCGTATTCATACTGTACGCACTTATGGTTTGACTGTGTCAGTTAATCTGGCTAGTGCTGTTGATTCATCTCAGTAACATGCAAGGATATGTGCAAAAAAGTTTTTTTTTTCTTTCGCCATCACTCTCAATTATCTATGCGCTGATTTGATTTGAGTTCGATACTATGCAAATGATGTATATGAATGCACGCACGCAGTTCTGCTGCATTTTGTCTTGGTCATGCACACCCACACATGTAGCGAGCATGTCGGTGTGTGTGTGTGTGTGTTGTATGGTGAATAATAGCCGAGCTCGGTGGATGGCTGTAGTGTTGACAGCATGGTAAACGATGCAGTCTGCCTACTGCAGCAGCTAGCCTGCTAATCACACACACCACATGATAATGAGAACAACACACACACACACACACACACACACACACACACACACACACACACACACACACACACACACACACACACACACACACACACACACACACACACACACACACACACACACACACACACACACACACACACACACGACTAACCACAGCAAACAGACAAACATCCTCTCACACACACTGACCCATACTTCTACAGACAAATGGAAGACATAATGGTAGCCGGAGGCAGTGCACGCTGCATCTCTCTATCTCTCTCTCACACTCTCAAGCTAAACACATCTCTATCTCTTTACTGTCCTAACACACACACATACACTCATCTCTCATACCAACAGCCTTCTGTCAGAAGAGACTCGGACTTGAGCCACACTTACATTAAGCATGTGACTTGGAATTTGGCATGGAATCATAAGAGACAAAGTATTTAGGTCTCAAAGGTGATCACTCACTGTAATGACTATTAAAATGAGTTATTAGAAATAAAATAAATAATACATTTAATAACATTTGATTAATATTAATAAATATACTGTTAATTAATAAAATATTACATTTAAAATGAATGATTTTTAAAATAAGTATTTTATCCTCACAAAGACTTTTATTTAATCAGAAATACAGTAAAAACCCTAATATTGTGAAACATTATTACAATTTAAAATAACTGTTTTCTTTTTCAGTATACTGAAACATGTAATTTATTTTTTTGATGGCAAAGCTGAATTTTCAGCATCATTACTCCAGTCTTCAGTGTCACATGATCCTTCAGAAATCATTCTAATAAGCTGATTTGGTGCTTAATAAACATTTATTATTATTAACAATGTTTAGAACAGTTGTGCAGTTTAATATTTTTTGTGGAAGCTCTTTGATGAATAGAAAGTTCAAAAGAGCAGCATTTATTTGAAATGAAAAAATGAAAATGCAAAAGTCTTTACTGTCACATTTGATCAATTAATCCATCTAGAAAGTATTAAGTTCTTGATCAACAAAATCTTACTAAACAGTAAACAGTAAAATCTTACTAAACAGAGAACCTAACACAATTATTTTAGATATGTATTTAATGACAAAAAGGATTTGAGACTTTAATTGGACTTTTGAAAAAAGGCAACACATGTCTATCTTTCCCCCCCTGTAAACATTTTACACACATCGAGATGCACAGAATATTACATGTGAGATATCAGACCTTCCGGCTATAAGGGAATGAGGAGGAGTTGAGAAAGAAAGAAAGGAAGCAAGCAAACCCTCAAACTCAGACCCATGGGTACAAGATTGTAAGTAATGGCTCCTTTCTCAAGGCAGCTGTGGGCTATGAGAGATTTCCATTCAATTTTTCCTCTCTTCCTCACAACCCAAAAAACTTCCAGCAGCGGATACAACAGCCCCTACTCTGTTAGCCCATCAGGACACTTTGCTGTTGCACGAGGGACAGGAACAAGGGGGCAAACAGTCATCTGTCATTAAACCACACAGTGTACCTGACAAAATCTTACATGCTTTAAACCTAAAGGCTATTTATGTGACACAAACCTGCCCTTCGGAATTCCAAGACATTTGAGGACTGTGCCAGGATACGAAAAATCACGGCACTGTGTATGAGGTCACACGCAGATTTCCAGCGCATTACTTGTGATTTACACAGGTATAAATGAGGATGTTGTTTCCTGGCAAACGTGCACTCTAAGGAATGAAGATGTGCAAATGGGTTCATTCATTTTAAGTGAGCTGACACTTCATACAGTCTCACATTCACACTTCTTTGTATCTTGCAGGGTGGCATGTGCAGGATGTAGACTGGAGCAGGTGTAGTGTCTGTAGGTCCTTTTTGCACCACATGTACTCAGGTAAGGCCATGGGGCATGATGTTGCCAAAAGTGTCACATTCCAACATTTCTCTCTCTCTCTCTCTCTCTCTCTCTCTCTCTCTCTCTCTCTCTCTCTCTCTCTCTCTCTCTCTCTCTCTCTCTCTCTCTCTCTCTCTCTCTCTCTCTCTCTCCCTCTCCCTCTCTCTCTCTCTCTCTCTCTCTCTCTCTCTCTTCTCTCTCTCTCTCTCTCTCTTCTCTCTCTCTCTCTCAATCAAACAAACAAACACATTGAACCATCTGCTTGTTCAGTATTTTCTTTATTTTTTATTGTAATTTTCTAAACAAAAACAATAATCACAATAATAACATAATTAAAATGATATATTATTCAAATAATAAAATAAATATTATTAATAATATTATTTAAAATAAATATGACTACTAATATTTATGTATTGTTTATTTTAGATTAATGTTTGTTTATTTTTATTTATTTAATATTTCTTCATTATCATTGATGTTGTCATTGTTTAATAGATTAAAAAGCACTTGATGATGGTTTATTTGTATGATGTAATTCCGAAGATACCTTAAAAACAATAAAAAAAATTAAAACAGTTATGTTTTGAAAAAGTGTGCTTTTTGTATGTCACTTGGCTACTCCTAGTAGGAAATTACCTGCAGGGACAGTTTCCCTGGAGCAGCCTGGGGTGCTGTACTCAAGGGCACTTAGAATTGAACCTGCACCCTTTGTACTGTCAACTGAGATCCTTAACCCTGTTTTTGTGTAACAAAGTGGTAAAGCTTCTCATTTGACAGAGAGAGCGAGCAAATGTGTTTGTGTGTAAAACATGTAAAAGCCATTTAGGATTTGACCCCATGACACTGCTTAGAGGCAGCTTTTCCTTGTAGTATACTTGGCTGCGAACACACTCTCTCATGCTCTCGCTCATGTTTGGATCTCTTTCCTCTGGTTGCTAAGCCACATAGACTGGCACAGTAGCAATGCTTGTAATGTCTGTCCTGTCTCTCTACACTGTCACTGTATGCTCGCTGTTGCATCAGTTCTTCCACAATCTGTAACTGCACAAAACTTTTTCACTTGGCTATGCCTACAAGCAGGGTCCAAAATTATCACCCACCAAGTGACAAGTGAAAGTAAAAATTGGCTTTGGCGGGTAAATAATTATTGACCAGTTGGCTGGTCATTGGTAAAGTCAGCTGATATGATTGTGACTGACACGACTGACAAATATATGCAATATTACTGCATTAAACCACCCAAATACAACATATTATGATAGTTCATCAAAAATGACAATTGCGAAACAGTGAATAAAATATACAATGCAAGTAAATGGGAAACTTAACTCTGCGGTTAACAACATTCTTCAAAATATCTTCTCTCTTTCATGTTCCACAGAAGAAAAAGTCATACAGGTTTAGAATGGCATGAACGTGAGTTTGATGATATAATTTGCTGATTTGGGTGGACTATCTCTCTATGATATTTATTTCATGATTTTGCAACAAGTGCAATTTTATATGGAAGCTTGCCACGGAATAATTTTATTTATTTATTATTATCTCGCAATACATCAAAATCAAAATTGGCAGATATAAATTCGCAATTCAGATTTTTTTCAGAATTCAGAATAGCAAAAGGTTAACTTGCAATTGCAAGAAAAAAAAAGTTGGAATTGTTAGATAAAAACTGCAATTACCTTTTTTATTTTTTATTCAGTGGCGGAAACAAGCTTCCATAATTTCACTATGGAGAATGTATTTTTGAAAATAAAAATTCTAAATACATTTTCATGACCTCTAAGGAATATTTATGGCCAGTTATTTTTATTTTATTTTCAATATTTTATAATAATAATATTTAAATGTATTTTTTTCATAATAATAATAATAATAAACAGTTTATTTAGCACCCTGCTTAATTTCAATGCTTAATTCCATTAATTTCTGCATTAAATAAAGTGCAGTAGGGGAAAAAAATCCCTTCACAGACGCAGTATCATATTTAAACTGTAACTGAAGTTTGAACCGAGGCTAAAGTCCTCAGATGGTGATGTTCGAGGGGTACCCACCATCACCAAACACTTGTACACACACACACACACACACACACACACACACACACACACACACACACACACACACACACACACACACACACACACACACACACACACACACACACACACACACACACACACACACACACACACACACACACTCACTCCCCCTTACCAAAACTGAGAGGAGTGGAAACGGTTCCCGCTCTGATGAAAGGGGCCCTCTGATCGAGACGACAACAAAGGGCTCGGCCGCCTGTGTTTGGAAAAGCTTTCCCTTTCTTCTCGCCTTCCTCCTCCTCCATCTCCTCTTCTCTCGTCTCTGATCTTTCACTCTCTCTATCTCCCTCTGCCCGGTGCCACTCTCTCTGGCAGGGCCCCGCTCAGCTCTTCGTTAGGGTGGCGATACAATCGGGGCGACTGGATTAAAAATCAGTGTGCGTCCTTGTCGAAGGCGCCCAGGATGGCGCACTTTGATGTTTCTCCGCAAATTTGAAATTCATATGTTGTCACACTTCATTTTATTCTGCCCTTCTTCTTTTTTTTGGCTCGTTCTTTAGTTGCACACATGTACTGTGCGAAAACGTGAAAGGGAGAATATGTAAAAGCCATTCTCACTCATGCCTTTCTTTTATTTTTCATGTTTCTACATCTTTTGGTGGGCGGGAAGAAATAATGAATCATTTAATTTGCTTTGATTGAAGGAGGCGTGATGGCGCCGCCGCGGTTCGGTGGGATGACAGTGGAGAGGACAGAGAGAGTTCAGAGGAAAAGAAAGAAGGAGGGGAGACGGGGGTTTACACTTTGATGACACTTCAAAAACTGTGTGCCAAAACTAAGCTATCAGCCCTATCTGAGAACTAACTAGCATATGTGTGCCCTCCTTTACAGTCCCCTGTGAAAACAAAACGCAACGCAACAACAAACAATGCCGGCAACAAACAAGGCCTTCTATTTCTTCAACCAACAAAACAAGAACGACGGCAGGCTGAAGTAATCTCATTAGCCTGTGAGGAAAAACAGCTATTAACGGCAATTCAATACACTGGGCAAATTCACTGCAGTTGGACTTCAGATCAATGTGACTGATAATTATCCGACTTGGGTTTTACGTTTCTTATGCAACCTATCCCACAATGCATTCTCCCCAACTTCACTGACCTCCCCAGACAGTAACAAATGGGCTTGATGGCTGGGCTGATGTTTGCGTATATGGTGTGGAAGGGGTTCTCCTATCACTTACGCCAAAAACCAAGCTTCGCCATCAATCTCTTCAATATCACGATTCCTTCTACTCTTCCGAAGCCTGAATTCCCAGGCAATGGCAATACAGCCTCCAACACACGGCCCAACCTCTCGCTCTCCTCTTTATGACGAATGGGTTTTAATAAAAACTGACAGAGTGATGAAATTAAAAGTGCGTCCCATGGCCTCCAATTGCTCCAGCTCTTCAATTACAGCGCATATCTCAGCACCCTCGCCCCCAGTTCTCCAGCATTGTCTTACATCACCATTTCCGTAATATTATTGGACTCATCGTCGTCAGACCCGATTGCTGAAGTCTAAGTCGTTGTTCTGATAGACACCCAAAGAGATGCATAACGCCTGTGGGTCTTCCTTTATCCTAATAAAATCCGCCAACCTCGACCTTATTAGCTAGTATTATGTCGATTTCCCATGCTACCTCATTACGGCAGTGATGGTATACCAGAGGAGGTGGGTAAAGAGAACAAGTGTGCTTCTTTCTAAGGGAAAAGTCCCATAAGTACTAACCGACAAAGTCTTAATAATCTGCCCTGTCAACCCTTTTGGAAAAAAACATCCTTTGTTTAAGATTATGCAGCATCCTTAATCCAACTCTCATCCCCCACTTGTACTAATTTATAATCTTTTAGGTCTGAGTTTGGAGGGGATAGAAGGGGTCCCAGTGCTCTGTTAGAGGCCAGAATTGCAACCAAGAAGGCAATGCTTTATAACAAAGGAGCTAATTTTAGGAAGACACAAATCCTCAAAACTACTAAAAAAATGTCAACATAGGCTCATTGGAAAAATATGCCTCTACCTAGATTTTTGCAAAACTCCAAAGACGTACCTATATAAACAATTCACTAAAGATTTCAGCTGAAATGAACACTAGTGGCAGTAAAACACCAACAACCTTTATTCCTTTTCACACAAATTATGATTACAGAGGCAGATTATTGATTACATTTAGAATGGTGCACAATGTTATGTTATGATCTCAACCAAACACTTACCATAGTGAATGATTTTTAAACTTTATTTAATAAACTAAATTTAATATTGGCATCACATAACCAGCTACAAATTTGTGTTTTTTTTTTCTGACAAAGGAAACTTGCTTGGTTGTTCACCTGGTACAGCATCGCACTTGAAATGAGAATTTGAGAACAGTGAAACATGAGTCACAACAACCCATGAAAGATTTGTAGAAACAAGCTTTTTATCTTACATTTGCTTTTGATAACAACTATCAGTTAGGTTTAGGGTAGAGTTAAGTGATGTACGTTATATACAAACACGATAGTGTGTTAACCTTATAGATCCTCTAACCATTTCACTTTGAAAGTGTTGTAATGCACAACCAACATAATAAAATGTCACATTCACATTCATCGCTTTCTGAGAAAACTGAACACCTATGGCATCTCTTACTGGACATTTCACTTTTAAAGTGCTGCAAAATGTGCACAAAAATGTAATAAAATTTTCCCAAAATGTTGCCCCAGATCTTCTTTCAATGAGCCTGGGATGAAACAAATTTTACCTGATGATCTAAGTTTAAAAGTAATACCAACCTACCCATTGTTCCCAGCTGATATTGTAGTAGTGTTAAGTCTCACAACATCATGTATTTTCTACATCTACCTGAGCCCACATGTAATCTATGAGCATAGTTTATGTATATAAACTGAACACACATACAGCAGAGCTGGAAATCTCAAAGTGGCACATAAAAAATGTATTATATTAACTCCATACCAGTAATATAAGTGATCTAATTGCTTTGAGAAAACAAACAACACATAAATCAAAGTAATACAGGATTAGGAGGGTGGTTTACTTTGTCAATGATTGTGTGTGTGTGTTAGATGGAGAAGGAAAGAGAGGGAGAAAGTGTATTGTGTACTATCAGGGGTCGAGAGAATTGGAAGACGCAGCAGCCATCGATGAAATAACCTTGGAGGGCATCCAGACTGACGGCGTGAGTGGCAATGACTTGGAGCCGTTCCACACAGGGCCCTTTGTGCCTATTCCCAACACGTTACAAAAAGATGTCGACATTTAAACCGTTTCAGTAATTGAAAGGCTGTCTTGGAAGCCATCTGTGTAAGCAGCTCTCTGTTACCATGCTCACAAACTCAAGCACTTAACCTAGACATTTATATGAGATTTTTTTATAAAGGAGATAGCATATATGCTGTTAATTTTTAAAGTACATTTTTATTTATTTACACACTTTGCACTGAGAAATGGCAAGCAAAATCTAGTGCTGTTGGAACAAAATTACTATTCCCTTACAAAAAATAAGTACACTTCAATTTCATTTTATTATGCATACTTAAGTAAAGCTCAAGTATATTTTAAGTACACTTTCTGAAAGTAAGCATAATAATATGAATGTACTTGTAGTATACTTGTAAGTGTATTATTTCACTACTTGGGACTAAATTGGCCCACTTTTTAGTGCATTAAAAGTATACTTTTAAGTATACTTTAGTTGTGTACTCAAAGTTTACTACTATTACACTTAGTTTACAACTACATTTATCATTTTTCCTGCAACTTTACTACAAGTGAACTTATAAGTATACTGATAGCTTACTAGTTAAATACTTATAGCACGTTTTTAGTTTATGAAAGTAAACTTTGAAGTATACTCTCAGTAAACTACTAGTTTTATACTGCAAGTACAGCATACTTTTGAACTGAATATCATACTTGGTATACTATTTATATATTATTTTTGCACTTTAAGTTTATTACTATGTTCCTATTTAGGTATACATTTGTATACTTGAAATATAACTTTAACTGTACTTTAAGTAGATTTAAAGTAAGTTCCTATGCACTACCAGTGGACTATTCACATACAGAATTAGGAACATATTCTTCCTTTATAAATCAATATTTTCAAACAAAGTCATGTATGTAAAACTATGTGGGAAAAAATGAATAGGCTACAAAATCAAAAGTGTAAACACAAAAGCGAATCAAGTATACTTTACTTAGAATACTTAATTATACTTTTAAGTATATCTCGATCAAAAGATTGAGAACAAGTGGTGGACAAAGTACACATACCATGTACTTGAGTAAAAGTAAAGATACTCAAGGTAAGATATTACTCAAGTAAAAGTAGAAGTGCTGCCTTTAAATATTCACTTGAGTACAAGTACAAAAGTATTTGCTTTAAAATGTACTTAAGTATCCAAGTACTATGATTTTTCGATGGCTATAATGTCCTATTATAATTTGTCACAAGACTCTTGCTTAACTCAGTCTAAGTGAAGACTAATGTCACTCTTGGCACACCAATCTATTAATGAAATGACATTAATTAGTCATATATATATATATATCTATTTATATATATATATATATATATATATATATATATATATATATATATATATATATATATATATATATATATTTATATATTTGAATTGAATACATTTTTTGTGTTTAATTTTGGAGGGAAGGGGACTGTTCCCATAAGGTATAATACATTTTCAGTATTTACTGTATATATTTTTCTCGAGCACATATAGGTCATAATTATTAACATCTTAATGTTATGATACATTCACATAAACATGCACATCGACATTAAATTATATATATATAAAACGTACAATACAAAAACATATTAATGGAGTGTTTCTGCTAGGCTAGCAACTTCCCAGAAAAATAATACTATTATTCAAGTAATTTTAGTGTCAACGTAATAAGCAATGTACATTATGCGTCAATATTTACCGATAATTGCTGCAATAATAGCTGCTGCTCTCTGCCCGCTTAAAATCATTGGCAACGCGATTTGTTTGGAACTATTGAGAGCTAGACGTATCACGCCACGGCGAGATCACAGACACAACCATCTATGTTCCCTTTCGTGGTCACTCCGAGTTACGTCGGAATGACGACGAAATGGGGTTTCGCTTAGAAAGCCTATCAACTTCGAGTATTAAAAAACGAGCCAATGGCAAAGAAATGCCATGGGTCTGCGGAATTTGCATGACGTAACTCCGCCCCACCTCGTGGGTATAAAAGGAGGACGCCGGCAACATGCAGTTATGTTTTCGCTTCGGAGCCAAGAGTTTCTCTTCACTCCACAAGCCATCTCTGAATTGTCAGCTTCACAAACGAGTTCCTCTGGTGTTGGTGTGACGGCGATCTCCAGCGAGCGCGTGCTTCCTGCTTATCTGTGCAGTGGTTTGCCAGTGAGTGCGTGTCTCCCCGGGCGCTTCAACACTCAGAGTGTTTCTCTCACAAAAGAGCTTGCACGCGGCACGTCTTTTTAAAGATGCCTCGCCCGTGCACTTCTGGTTGCGGCAGATTAGTGTCTGACTCTGATGGGCACGAGCGCTGTCTAGTGTGTTTGGGCAAGGATCATGCTAGAGCAGCGCTCGTGGATGAGTCATGTTCTCTCTGCGGGTACATGACCATCGCGTCCCTTAGGTCGAGACTCAATGAACTCGCAAGAGTGAGAGTCCCCTCATCCACACCCCGATCTAGTGCTCCCTCGCGGGGTGCTACTTCGGTTGGTGGCCAGGGTGACCTGAGGGTTACGGTCTGGAACAAGGCGCCGACTATCTGTCCGCGACCCCAGCCCCCCTCCTCTGTGACAGTGCCCGCTAGTGAACCTCCGATTCCCGCGCGTCGACCTTCGGGTGGCCCGCGAGTTTCGGTTGAAGCTACAGAGGACGATGCTATGTCTGTAGCAGCATCACAAGGTGGGTCCGAATCTTCTGGAAGTGAGGACTCAGCGCAGCTGCCACCTTCCGGTGTGCATACGGTTGTGCCTGAGTCTGATCCGGAGATGACGGCCATGCTTTCCCGGGCAGCCGCGAGCATCGGTCTAGAGTGGAGGCCTCCACCCTGTCCTGAGCGCTCGCGGCTGGACGATTGGTTTTTGGGTAAGGTCGCCGACCCGCGTCCACGGTAAACCCCAATACCTTTCTTCCCGGACGTGCATGATGAGATCTCGAAGTCCTGGAAGACCGCCCTGTCTTCTCGGGACCGCTCGTTGGTCTCATCCGCCTTTCCTTCCCTCGATGGGGCAGCTGCCCGTGGGTACACTGGGCTTCCCCCGGTTGAACGCTCTGTTGCGATGCAACTGTGTCCTCAGAGTGCTTCTTCTCGGGGCGAGCCTAAGCACCCATCCAAGGCCTGTAGATTTTCGTCTACTCTGGTGGCGAAGTCTTACAGAGCGGCGGGACAGGCAGCTGCTTCTTTGCATGCGATGGCCACTCTGCAGGTCTACCAGGCCCAGATGCTCAGAGACATGCACGAGGGTAGCACAGACCCAGGGCTCTTTGATGAGCTGCACGCCGCAACCGACCTTGCCCTCCGGGCGTCGAAGGTAGCCGCACGCTCCCTGGGCCTGGTGATGTCCACTTCGGTGGTCCAGGAGCGACACCTCTGAATGAACCTGGCCGACATGCGGTATACCGAGCGGACTCGTCTGCTCGATGCGCCCCTGTCCCAGTCCGGCCTCTTCGGCGGCGCAGTTGAGGATTTTGCCCAACAGTTCTCAACTGCACAGAAACAGACTGAGGCCATCAAACACATTCTGCCCCGCCGACCCGCTGCTGCCTCGACATCGGCCGGGCAGACGCCTCAGCCTGTTTCCCGCCGAGGGCACCCTCCCAAGGCTCCCGCCTCTCCCGCTCGGCCAAAGCAGCAGCCTTCACCCAGGCCCAGCCGCGGAGGAAGCCGTAGGAAGGCGCCACAGCCCTCTCCAGCCCCGCCCCCCGCCAAGCGGCGCTCCTGAGACGGGCTGCTCAGGGATGATGGTTGTTTCTAAGGAGATGGTAGCAGGACTACTCCTTCCCCCGGTGGAGGGCCGGGGGAGAATCTCCACTCCCCGCTGCTCACCCACGGGTGGGCAGCACCCTAATATGGTTAAAGAAAGAAACAATCCCCTCATCCCTGAGCACACAGAGTTCTCGGACGACACAGAGCACCGCCCCCAAGCCGTGCTCTCCTCGTCCCCCTCTGTCCCAGAGTCCGTTTACACGGCGTGCCGTCCACAGGCCGCTTCGCCCTTGTCCCGCTCTATCGCCAGACCCCTGGCAGAGCAGGCCCCCGCAGGACGACCTCCCTGGTCCTTCCCTGGCCCCCTCTGCCAGGGCGCGGGTGTTAACTGTACCCCCACACCGGGCCGCTATGCCGTCCACGTCTGGGCCAGTTACTCCGCTTCGCTGCCCCTCCAGGGGTATGCCTGTGGTTCGCATGACCCCGCTGGTTCAGTTCCTGGGAGCCTGGCTAGAGCTTCCCCGTCTGTCACGCTGGGTCGCCCGAACCATCAGGCTCGGCTATGCGATTCAGTTCGCACGGTCTCGTCCCCGCTACAGGGGAGTCCGCTCCACATTGGTCGGTGGCAATGCCCCCATCATGAGAGCAGAGATTGCCACCCTGCTGGCGAAGGGTGCAATCGAGACTGTCCCTCCAGCCGAGATGATGTCGGGCTTCTACAGCCCTTACTTCATTGTCCCTAAGAAAACCGGTGGGTTACGACCGATCCTGGACTTGCGCGTGCTGAACCGCTCCCTTCACAGGATGCCGTTCAAGATGCTCACCGCATAACGCATTTTCGAATGTGTTTGGCCCCAGGATTGGTTTGCAGCGATCTTCCTCGACACAGACCGTTCCTCCGGTTTGCTTTCGAGGGGCAGGCATACCAGTACGCGGTCCTCCCTTTCGGGCTAGGCCCTTCTCCTCGCGTCTTCACGAAGGTCGTCGAGGAAGCCCTTGTTCCCCTTCGGATTCACGGGGTTCTCATCCTGAACTATCTCGACGACTGGCTGATCCTAGCTCACTCTCGAGATCAGGTTTGCGAACACAGGGACCTTGTGCTCCGGCACCTAGCTCGTCTGGGCCTTCGGGTCAACTGGGAGAAGAGCAAACTTTGCCCCGTGCAGAGGATCTCTTTTCTCGGTATGGACATCGACTCGGTCGCCGTGTCCGCGCAGCTTACGAGCGAGCGCGCGCAGTCACTGCTGACTTGTCTGAGACAAATTCAGGGCAAGAGTGCGGCTCCACTGAAATATTTTCAGTCCCGAGGTGGGCATGGCAACAAGGCACGCTCCGAGTATCAGTTACTCTGACCTGCCGTCAGACCTTCACCCCGTGGTCGAACCTTAGTTTTCTCAGGGCAGGTGTCCCCCTGGAACGAGTTTCCCGGCATGTTGTTGTCTCAACAGATGCCTCCACCACGGGCTGGGGCGCCATGTGCAATGGACATGCTGCCGCGGGCTCCTGGACAGGACCCCAGCGCCTATGGCATGTCAATTGCCTCGAGTTGCTGGCAGTACGCCTTGCCCTGCACCGCTTCCGGGCGTTGCTCAAGGGTCAACACGTACTAGTCTGATCAGACAATACCGCCACTGTAGCGTACATCAACCATCAAGGTGGTCTTGCGCCGTATGTCGCAACTCGCTCGCCACCTCCTCTTATGGAGTCAGAAGCATCTGAGGTCCCTTCGAGCCATTTACATTCCTGGAGCCCTGAACTGTGCAGCCGACGAGCTCTCACGGCTTCAGCCCCTCCCCGGAGAATGGCGACTCCATCCCCAGTTGGTTCCGCTGATTTGGGAGCAGTTCGGGGACGCACAGATAGATCTGTTTGCCTCCCACGACTCAAACCATTGCGACCAGTATTATTCCCTGACCGAGGGCACGCTCGGCACGGATGCTCTGGTGCACAGCTGGCCGCGGGGCCGCAAATATGCGTTTCCCACAATGAGCCTTCTTGCGCAGGTCTTGCGCAAGGTCAAGGAGGACGAGGAGCAGGTCCTTCTGGTTGCGTCGTACTGGCCCACCCGGACTTGGTTTTCCGAACTGGTGCTCCTCGCGACAGCACCTCCTTGGCCAATTCCTCTGAGGAAGGACCTCCTTTCTCAGGGACGGGGCACCCTGTGGCACCCTCGTCCCGATCTTTGGAACCTCCACGTGTGGCTCCTGAACGGGACGAGGCAGGTTTGAGTACACTACCACCAGCGGTGGTGGCTACCATCACTTCCGCTAGAGCATCGTCCACGAGACACGCCTACGTGTTGAAGTGGAACCTCTTCGTCAACTGGTGCTCTTCTCGCCGAGAAGACCCCCGGAGGTGTTCGGTCAGTCTCGTGCTTTCCTTCCTTCAAGATGGGTTGGAGCGAAGGCTGTCTCCCTCCACCCTCAAAGTTTATGTTGCCGCTATTGCCGCACAACATGACTTGGTGGAAGGTAAATCTTTAGGGAAGCACGACCTGATCGTCAGGTTCTTGAGGGGAGCGAGGAGACTGAATCCTCCTCGCTCTCCTCTCGTTCCCTCTTGGGACCTCGCGGTGGTTCTAACTGCCCTGCAGAGTGCTCCCTTTGAGCCTCTGCAATCAGTGGAGCTTAAGTTCCTGTCAATGAAGACAGCGCTCCTGGTTGCATTAGCCTCTCTCAAGAGGGTTGGGGACCTGCAAGCATTCTCCGTTGACGAAGCATGCCTGGAATTCGGACCGGCTTACTCTCACGTGATCCTGAGACCACGGCTTGGATATGTGCCCAAGGTTCCTACCACTCCCTTCCGGGACCAGGTGGTGAACCTGCAAGCGCTGCCCTTGGAGGAGGCAGACCCAGCCTTGGCACTGCTCTGTCCAGTACGCGCTCTCCACGCCTATGTAGACAGGACGCAGTGTTTCAGGACCTCAGACTAGCTCTTTGTCTGTTATGGTGGGAAGCTGAAGGGAAAGGCTCTCTCCAAGCAGAGGTTGTCTCACTGGATAGTGGACACCATTGCTTTGGCATACCAGCAGCAAGGTCGACCGTGCCCCCTTGGTGTGACTGCCCACTCCACCCGGAGCGTGGCATCCTCTTGGGCTCTAGCGCATGGCGCCTCGCTAACAGACATCTGCAGAGCTGCAGGCTGGGCGACACCTAACACATTCGCCAGATTCTACAATCTCCGAGTGGAGCCTGTGTCCTCTCATGTACTCGCCTCAACTAGCTAGTACTGGACCCGCTCAGGTGTCTTCGCTTGCTCGCCATTCCACTCCACGGACTGGATAGGTGCGATATTCTCCTCAGGTGAGCTTCTCCGCAAGCCCTGTGTTCCTCCAGCACCCCTGATGCTACCGCCAGTGTCTATTGCCTGGGCGTCGACTAGGTGCCTCCCGTGTGCATGGTCCCTCCTCGGAGCTACCCCCACACGTGTATTTCCACTGTAAGCCTCTCTGAGCATGTGTCTTTCCCTTGGCAAGCCACCTTGCCACCCGAGGTTGAAATATTCCACCTGCGGCTGGACACCTCAGTATTCTCCATATGTTTCCTTCGGGTCATATGTGTATTTCCAAATGCCCCCCCCCCCCCCCCCCCTCTGGGTTGGTGTTAATTGCATATTTCCTCTAACTTGGTATATGCTTCCCAGTGTACCTTTTTATTCCTGTGTTAAATAGGAGTCCTTCGTCCTTACAAGTCTTACAAGGGCTCAGATTTACGCAGGGCACTGGAAGACAGCTGTGAAGGTGGCGTGATTAGAATGTTAACCCCATTTCGTCGTCATTCCGACGTAACTCGGAGTGACCACGAAAGGGAACGTCTCGGTTACGTATGTTACCCTCATTCCCTGAGTAGGGAACGGAGACGTTACGTCTTCCTGCCACTTCCGCTGTACCGCGGGCATCGCCTGAGTTCAGTCTTGGCTCCTTAGCGAAGAAACAACTGCATGTTGCCGGCGTCCTCCTTTTATACCCACGAGGTGGGGCGGAGTTACATCATGCAAATTCCGCAGACCCATGGCATTTCTTTGCCATTGGCTCGTTTTTTTAATACTCGAAGTTGATAGGCTTTCTAAGCGAAACCCCATTTCGTGTCATTCCGACGTAACGTCTCCGTTCCCTACTCAGGGAACGAGGGTTATATACGTAACCGAGATGTTCGCAACTCTCATATTTAACGCCACTGGTTCGCGCTTAGTAGATACCGCCAAGGCAAGTTCAAAACAAAGCGCGCGCGCTGTAGGCCTACTGTGATTGGTGGCTCGTTTGACCAGTTACATTTTTATCCACTCATAAATAAAAAGGAACGACTGATTTTGAAAATGTAGTAGAGTAAAAAGGAAGATATTTGACTTTGAAATGTAGTGGAGTTAAAGTAAAAGTCTCCCAAAATTGAAATGCTTGAGTAAAGTACAGATACGCAAAAAAGCTACTTAAGTACAGTAACGAATTACATTTACTTCGTTACTGTCCACCACTGCAAATATGGGCCTACTTAGACTTTTCTGTCAGTATAAGTCAAGTACTTAAGTCTAATTTTAAGTATATTTATGAGAAGTACAAACAAAGTAGACTGAAAGTATACTTTCATATTTTTAGTTTAAAAGAAGTACTGTATACTAATAGCACACTTGAATAAACTTCTTTTTTGTAAGGATTTTGTTGTTTTTTTTACACGTTTTTTGCTCATTGCCTTTACTCAAATCCCTCAGAGACATCCCTTTTGCAAATAGATAAAAAAAATTAATTTTAAGGGAGAAATTGTAGCACTTTTCAGTAGTGTAGCACATCAAACCACATGTAGCTGCAATACATCAAGGCAATTTTAACTTTCCAGCCTGCATCAATTCACAATGAATAAATGGATCTCCTGCCCATAAGCGAGGAGCAGTGCTTTGATTAATTCATATACTGAAATATAAAAAAAATAAACTTTAAACTGATGATGTAGTGGTGGGTTTAGATTTTCTGGGCATTATTTCAGCTTGGGAGAGAAACTTGTTAGGGTTTATTTGCCAATTGGCACAGGCCCAGAGGGCCCTGTTAATTCATGACCCACCTTAAACCCTACAAAAAGCTTTGTTTAATGGTCTCTGGCTGCCCACATTTTTTAAGATGTGTTATGTGCACAGAAAATGAGTTTCTTTAAAAGAAAAATGCCACAAAGGTCAAGCACAAAAGTCACAGAGAACAAGTGGCACTTCTCATATATACAAAAAGTGCTTAAGTTCTGCATACTGGTTATTGGAGCAAAATATGTAAAATAATTGGTATTGGCCATAACATTTTGTATCAATTGATTTCTAATAGATACATAATTGATTATGTCACTAACTAAACTGGGAAATTATTAAAAAAACAACAAACAAACAGAAATGGAGAAATTACCACTAATATTAATATGCCCTGCGGCAGTTTACAGAACTGACAGTTAACAGGTTTTCTTAGAGGGCCTGTCCTCATAAAGCCTTTAGGACATGTTGTTCTTTTCTCAGAGCATCAAGATAAGTGGAAAGTGTGGCTCTATGGCGAGCGGAAGAACAGGTACGAGTGACTTTGAGAGAGAGAGAGAGAGAGAGAGAGAGAGACGGCTCAATGCAGGAGGACGACGATAACTCAGACATCCCTTTGAAGCTTCGCCTTTACCTGAAAGCTACTGGACAATAGATTTCATTTGTACCGGGCGTGTTTGGGTCCATATCGCAAACGCTAAAAGAGTGGGTGGGATGGGAAACTGAGAAAAAGATTGAGGGGAAAAAGAGAAAGGGAGGGAAAGTAAGAACTAGGCCTTTGGATTCAAGCGTCCCTCAATCTGGCAAGCACTTTACGGCTCTTTCTTCTGAGGAACTAAAAGAACTAAAAGCCCAATGCACTTAGTATCTGTTTCATCTCTCGTTTTGTGAAGCCAAGTTTGTTTTGATGCCTTCACTTTGAGAGCAGCGTATGCACAAGGACTGAGATTTGAGCTTTGTAGGAGACGCTGCCCATCAACAATCTGACTTTGCACGATAAAAGTTATTGGCTCTGAGCTACGTAGCAATCCCAACAGAGGTAGGCCCGACCGCGCATAGACAAATTGATATGTTGGATCCACGAGGCACCGAATTGCCTCCACCACCTGAGGGGATGTAAACATAAACAGAGCAAAAGAGAGCTGAGCCCCTGAACCAAAGGTCCAGGGAGGATACGCTCCCTTCTTCAATAGAAAAAATGGGAGGGATCAGTTTAGGGTGTTTTTAATAATTAAGCTAGCTATATTCGTTTATTTTTTCCCCCTCACTTCAGCACTCCTGTGGTCTGTCAGTCTCTGGGGTCCACACAGCAGTTCTGCGGATACATACAGGGAGAGAAGAGTTGAGTCCTCTGATTGGGCTTCAGCATTTGTTGCCTCAAGCACAGGAAGTGCCAAAAAAGCACATTGCTCTCTGTCCACTTCACCTGCTCAAAACCCTCAAAATCAGCATAATGGCCCTCCAGACAAAGTTGGTGGAAATAAACAAAGAGGAGAGGAACAGTGGAATGGTGAGTGGAGAGATGAGTTTTTTTTAGTCATATAATGATGAAATCATCCCTTATTTAGTCTATATTTTCCATTGTCATGTTTATTAATTTTACCCAGCTTTGCTTTTTTTTTTGTCAACGAAAATATTTTTTGTTGTTGTTGACAATTAAGCCAAATATTCAAACATTTAAATACACTTCTATTCAAAAGTTTAGGGTCAATCATTTTTTTAAGGAAATCAATACTTGTATTCTGCAAGGATGCAATAAATTGATCTTACATCATTACAAAAATGACTGCTTCAAATAAATGCCCTTATTTTCAACTGTATTTCAAAATATCCTGATTTTTTTTTTAAACCATGGTTTCCGCAAAAATATTAGGCAGCACAATTACTACAAATAAATGCTCTTATTTTGAACTTTATTTTAAAGAACTGATCAGAATGTAAATGTGTACCTTGAAATGCAATGTAAGGTGCTTTGGATAAAAGGGTCTGCCAAATGTAGAAATGTAAATGTAAATGTAAAGCATCAAAACATGGTTTCCACAAAAAATATGAAGCAGCACATTGCAATGCTTTCACACAGCAATGTTTTCAACATTGATCATAAAAAATGTTTCTTGAGCATCAAATTAGCATATTAGAATGATTTCTGAAGGATCATGTGACACTGAAGACTGGAATATACTGTTTTACTTTCAAATTGTATTTTACAATATGACTTTATTTTATGATAAAATAATTGCAGCTTTGTTGAGCACGAGAGACAATATATGTATAATATATATATATATATATATATATATATATATATATATATATATATATATATATCAACATAGATCAACACTGGTGGTCATAAATAAAAAGAGTGATAAATTACATTTTGTTGCCTCAGTATCAAAGGTATTTCCAAAAAAAGGGTTTTAGAGTTGTACAATAACAGAATCAAACGGTTTGATATGAGAACACTACATCTAGAATTGCGGATTCACTTCATGAAATGTGCCATGGGTGTTAAAGTGTGGTCAGGCTTGTCAACAGGTCAAAATGCTATACAAAGACCCATAAGAGATGAAATAAATCAACACAGTATAAGCTCTCAATGGAGCTAGAGAAAACAGTTCCATCACACAGGAGTCTTATGGGGATGAAAAAGGAAAAAGGTATAGGGAGAAATAAAGGAGTGCGAGAGTGTGAAAGAAAGAAACGGCAGAACAGAGCAGGCTTGATATGATTTCAATGGAATGTTTGTTGACACTGATTCATGGCCCGGGGCCTACAGATAAATGATTGAACAGCTCGGCTGTCAAAGCCAGAGGATTTCTTTGGGCTTGTGTTTTACTGTGCACTTTTAGCTGGAGGGAAGGTAGCAGTCAACTAACTGACACAGAATTAACCATGAAACACACTAAGCGCTCCCCCTCCTCTACAAGTGCAGCTCTCCGTAAAGCAGAGGTGCTCTACGACAGAGACTGATCTGGTTCCACCACACCCACACAAACAGCACATAATGAATGCTGTGCTCGGAGAGCCCAACAGTCATATACACTATGTAATCAATTTGTACTTTAAGCATCCACACTTAACCCCACAGCTCTAACCTCCTACTGTTGTACTTTTCTCCAGGGTTGCACCTACCACAATACCAGGAGGTATTCAGTGGTGTTCAGTGGCATCCTCAGAATCCCTTCAAGGTCAAAAACATCCTCATGCACAACTAGAATTCAATTCAGTTAAATTAACAGAAACACTTTAAGGACATGAAAAAATATGTTTGAAAAGATCAGTCAACAGAAATGATACAGTAAAGTTATTGTGGATACCATGTCAGCTAAATTAATGTGTGTTTCTTCAACTTCAGGCATTTTATGTCCCAGGGTTTTATGTCAAACACACACACACACACACACACACACACACACACACACACACACACACACACACACACACACACACACACACACACACACACACACACACACACACACACACACACACACACACACACACACACACACACACACACACACACACACACACACACTACATTTATATTTAAAAGACAAGATGGAATAGTTTCAATGTGATCATATACCAATATATATATATATATATGTATGACATAAAACCCTGGGACATAAAATGCCTGAAGTAGAAGAAACACACATTAATTTAGCTGACATGGTATCCAAAATAACTTTACTCTATAATCTCTGTTGACTGATCTTTTCGAATATATTGCATTGTCCTAAAAGTGTTTCCCTAAGAAATAATGAAAATAATAATTTTATACTGTATATATATATATTTCCACCACACCCAACAATTTTGCCCCAAATATATATATTTGTTAAAGTTAGTGTAATTGTTTACCAAAGAGGCAATTACAGTGTGTCTGCATGAGATAAAATAAAAGAAAGATATTATTTCCAGGTTATTATTATTCATTCTTTTCACAGTTTTGGCACTGTTGAACATAAAAGTCAAAAAGTGCCCATAGTTAAAGGAAAAACCCATATATATATATAGGTTATGCGTGTATTGATTTTAGCTCAACCAATGGAGTGGGGCTGGAATACCTGTTTGTACAAACAATGTGAGACTGGCAGAATGTTTCTGACACCTGTATGAAATCTTTTTTTCTTTTTTACAATTCTGTTAGTTGACACTAGTGGCACAGAAATCACACACACATCCACAGAGGAAGTGTCTAAAATGGACTAATTTCCCCCATTAAACATCCACAACAAAGTGTGAACAGCGGTATCTGCTGTAGCCACACAGACACAGGTTCAAACAAGATGTTCTCAGCTAATTAAGATGGGTGACAACAGAAACAAATGACTAAGCAGTAGGTGTACATGTGTGTGTGTTATAGGTGTTGGGGCCATGCGGAGGAGCGAAAGAACGCCACTAGTTTGGCCACCTCAGCTCCTGTATGTCCTTGTGAAGGAGCTGAGGAAGAGAAAGGGCGGGGGAACGGGGGGCTTGGGTCAGAAGGGTTGCCATTTAATGCTGACTACCGACCAATCAGAGGGTCCCAGACTGTCAAGGACTGTAGAGGAGAGGAGGGCGGGCAGCTCAGAGGCAGACCCCGCAGGTCAATTATCTCTAGCAAGGAGACACCGTTGACGAAGCTCCAAATCTCATTTGCGCAGCTGCGGCACGACTACACACACCTGAGTGTGTGTCGCCGCCACCCCACGAAGGCAATTAACGTCTTGTCTCAATGGCGTGCATATTTGCAATGACAGCTCCTGTAGTCTGGAAACCAGAAGGGATACACCTACCAGGTAAAGGTACAGAGAGGAGAACCTTTACTCATCTTCCCGGAGAGACTAATTTTAGGTGCTACATGTTTTGTCTTTGCCCTGCAGCCATGGATCAGGTGAGTGAGCTCTGTACCTGTTGAACCACACCGTACCGGCTTAAAGTGTTCTGCTGGGAACACCGACCCCCACCTTTCATTGAGAAAGGAAACAAGAGAAGAGTAAGGGTCTTATGAGCCACCGAACCAAACAGCCAAGTGGATTCTCTCACAAGCTCCTTAAACCACAGCATACATAGCCCTGAGTGAGGAAATGTTTCAAAAAATGGATATTTCACATCCATCACACACAAAACAAAATGATGTAAGACTATACAGAAAGCACTAGGGAAAATCATACCTGTGAATGTCTTGAACTGAGACATTTTCTGTAGCATGTTTAAGCTCTCATGCAATTTGATGGTATATAGTCTTTCTTAGCTAGCTAATTAGTCTAGACATTTGCAATGACAACCCACTTCATGCGTTCGGATTCAGGCTCATAAAAATGTAAATTATAATATAAAATTATATAATAAGTAATATTGACTTTCCTTAGCAAAGATGCTTATTTGAAGCAACGTTCATTACCAAACTAAGCCAATAAAGAAATTAAAATGGATAGCATCCCTATTAATGTCCCCATTTGTGTGGACTTAACATCATTACATTTGATTTATAAATCATACACAAACATACATGATCTGTGATCAAAAAACAAGTCAAATTAGAAAAATATTTATAATGTTTAAATAGAAATCTTTTATAACATTATTATGTCACTTTACTTTTGATCAATTTAACACAGCCTTGTTGAATATAAGTATGATTTTTTTTAAAAAATCTTTCTGAACATAAACTTATTTAAATACATTTCTAAATGCAATACTTCTTAATATAAAGATTTTTTGAGAGGATTTTTGTTTGTTTTTTACATTTTGTCTATTCAAATACAGTAGAGTCAGGCACTCTTAAGCTTAGCAGACTTCCTAAGTTAATTCACTGAGTCGTATAGCTGCTTTCTTGGTTTGCTTTATCTGTGTTTGTGCCAGATCCACGAGTAAGCAGAAAACACATGTGGTCTTTCTGTATGATGGAAAGAAAGCGAGCAGAGACAGATCATTCTTCCATTCAGAAGCCCATCACAATGCTCAGCGGCTCATTTAGTTATTGAATTACTCACTGCACACATAGGTGTTATGCCTTGTGCAATGTCTACAATAAATACAAAGTTAATCCATGAGGGTTTACAATAGCCACTGATATGTATCCTAGAGAAAAAACAAAGACATCCACCCCGCGGCACGTACTCATAATAATACTCGCATTCCTCGCTCTCATTTCTTTTCTTCCCCCTTCCTTTATCGCTCTCTCACACGCTCCCCACACATGTGAGGGCCAACACGGGCTGTCTGTCGGATGAGAATTAAACAAATGTATCAGTGTGAGATGGAGAATATAACGCCCCTGGGACTTCATTTACCTCCCGCATATTCAAAGGAGTTTGTCTGTGTTTTACTGCCCCACATAATCTACAGCATACTCTGACTCTCCAGCATCCATGACTAGCATTGAGCTCATTATGAGCGGCAGGGTGAATTCCACTGAACGTCCAAACCCTGCAATTCCAACCACTTCTCGCTAAAGGCTAGCATGCTTTTAACTTTGAGCGTTCATTAATAACGCAGGCAATGCCATCTGCTTGTGCTGGGCTTTTGTCTTGATTGTTAGTTGACGTGTTGCTAATACAGGCCAGAAAGGTCACATACAATAAGCCTCTTTTGTTGTTCTATTTGGAATTGCTCTCACCCGTTGTGTTAAGAAATCATTAAAAATTGAAAGGGAGAATGCTGGAAGAGAGAAAATGCATATGTTTTGGACATTATTAATATTAAATAATCATGTTTGTCTCCTAAATTGAAAGTGACTAGCACCACAATATTAGTAATTAGATGAATTATAGATGGAGGAGGGATGGGCAAGTGGCCGTCTGAGTAAATGGAATTGCCAAACCCAATTATACCTCTTTTTTTTTTAAGTGCAGCCCCATTAGGAGTGTCACTTCAATGTCCAAATGGCACCACTAATAAAACCACAACTAGCACTTAACCGGTTTAATTAATAGTAAGATGATTAATATTAGAATTACTGGGCGTTAAACACCGCTCACGCTGAGCAATGTTTGACAGTGGCAGGCGAGTGTGCTGGCGGGAGCAGCATGTTTTAGATGAAGTACTCTCTTTACGGAAAACTCTACACCGAATTCAGTGTAAATACAGTAATACAGCATTAATTCAACTTTTTCTTCAGCATAACTGTTTACACACAAACAGACTTCTTGGTATATAAAGTTTATACATTTTCCAATTACATTTTCATGAATTCATTTTCTAAATTATTTTAATGCAATTTTTAGTTTAACATTTATGTTATGCCATATGATGGCAAATATCTCTTGTGGAGTTCAATTGCTTATGTGTCAGTATAGTTTTCATTTATTTATTTAGAAGTGGTCTCCAATAAAATAATAATGAATTTGCATAAAGCAAACCGCTATGATTTAGTTATTAGTTTTTCATATTAATGTTGTTGAAATACAGTTTGAAATAACTCATTAACTATCATCTAGTAAACATGTGCTCTACTTTATTTTATATGGACAAGACCCAACTCATTAAACTTTTCTGGGAATTGGACTTGTACAATGTAGGCTTTTGATTCACTAAAAAGAATCAGTTCATAACAGTAATTCGATCGGGAACTGGACTACACTGCTTGCGCTGTATGTTTTTGATTCACTATATGAAGAACCAGCACATAAGATTGATTCGTTGGAAATCAGTCTGTGGTTGCACTGTGTATTTTCAATTCACTAAAACTCACGGTAGCTATTTTAAAAAAATGGTATTTAATTCGTATTCACTTCTGAATAAGAAATGTACTTGTGATAAATTTGTACACAGGTATTCCTAATTCTATGACTTTCAGGGAGTATCTATCAGCGGCTTTCTATGCCATTAATGATGTATTTCTACGTTGACTGTGAGCCATGTGAAGCTTCAACCCCTCCAGTGTCTCTTTTGACAGTAAGATAACATTTCACCACAGCAAGTCAGCCTCTAATTGGACCCGATAATTAGTCCAAATGAAATACTCATGATAACTACAGGCACAACTCTGTGCATGTGCTGTGTGTGAATGCTACAGGGCAAGTAAATACCGGATGAACTGATTCCACTACTGCTCCCCCAATCCAGCTCTCTCTTGGGCACACCTGAACTCTCTCACCAGCACAAGTTTGCCTCAGTATATAAACACGCCTGAAGTGGTCAATAAATAGTAGAATGGCACCTCGCCAGACTAGTGTTTTTCCCGGGAAACAGTTCCCCAGATGAAGAGAGCCCCCTGGGCCTAGTTCCTCTGAGACCACCAGGACCACTAACGGGCACAACAAGAAGCTGAGAAACACACAGTTCCGAACACCTGGAGACAACTGCTTCAGCTTTAAACAAAACATATTACTAATTCAATAGAGGTTTTCGTATGTGCATTGTATACTGGAAATATAAAAGACCTAGTGGGAGTGTGTTCAAAATATCAAATAAACAAACTGATTTCCATGGACACCTAATTTCCTTAAGAGGAGGCTAAGAGGAGCAAAGATACCTATCAGGGGTTTTTAAATGTTTATTTGATTAATATATCATATTGACCAATATGAATAACCCCCTTGGGAAGGACCTCCTTATCAAAGGTAAAGGCAGCTATACCACCATTCAAAAGTTTGGTGTCGTTAAGATCCATCAGAAATCATTCAAATATGATGATTTGGGGCTCAAGATAATTTTTTTTATTATTATCATTATCACAATGAAAACAGTTGTGCTAATATTTTTGTGGAAACTATGATACACTTTTTGTCACTTTTTGTCACTTTTTTGATAAATATAAAGTTCAAAAGAACAGCATTTATTTGAAATAGATTTTAAAGTGTTCACTGTCACTTTTGATCAATTCAATGCATATATTTGCTGAGTATTAAATTCTCTAAAATTTTACTGACACAAAACCTCTGAACGGTATAGTGTAGCCTATAGTATAGCATACGTATGTGTAAAGACCCATTTACACCGTGTTGAAAAAACAATATATTATGCAACACTTTTTACTGTTAAAATTCTTAAGCCAGAATAGAAAAAAAAATACCGACTTGAGATGTATAGCACTTTTCATAATAAATACTGTTCCAAAGCAGTTTACACTATCCTAAAAATGCATTTTCCCTGAACCCCCATAAATCACTGCCCCCAGTTTCTAAGCCCTGGCCTAGATTACAAAAAAAATATGGAAGGGTGAAAACATCCATAGAATAAAGAGCAAGTGCAGAACAGTGCAGAAAGCCGTGGACAAATTGAGAATTAGGAACCCAAGGTAAGGACTCTCTAAGGACCAACCAGTGAGGCGAGACCTATTACAACACATGGCACTAGACAGCTGTGCTGGTAATTATCATCTATATGTTTAGCAGATGCCCTCATCTAGGGCAGCGTTCATGGCTTCTGCCTCTACCATTTAGCCAACCTATTTGCAGCCTGTGGGGATGAAGAGGAAATATGGGATATCAGACTGGGATTTGAACCCAAGAACATCTTGTATCAGATGAGATCTCTGTTTGCAAGTAAATAAATCTTGCAGTGAACAATGGATAACTGTTGTTTGAAACGCACAGGTCACAATATTGTTGCCTCCTGCTGTGTCACATTGTTCTACCGATGTGTATTTTGGGAGCTTTAGATTTAAACGAGTATATAAGTCGCAGTTCTCCATTAAAGACAGTGGTGTGACTAAAGCCCAGATGTGGCACTGATGCTCGGTTGCATCCAGAGGTGCTTCACCAGTCTGTCTATTGTTGAACAGCTGCACACAACCATCTGCTTCACCTCTGTGCTCATCCGCTCTCTCCCATTCTCTTTCGCAGAGAAATACACAGACTGCCTATCACAGACTGCACAGAGGCTTTCTGACAAAACTCAGAGCTCATTAGGGAAAGTTAAGCAAGTGGTCCTTCACAGAACACACTCAGGAAAAGTGAATATGAATATGAATACCCAAAAATGAATATTCTGTCATCATTTACTCAACTGTCTATGTTCTGTGGAAAACCAAAAGACTTCTCTTTTCCATATCATAGAAGTGAATAAGGACAAGTCAAAGACTGTTAAGCTTCAAAATAACAAAAAGGACATATCATAAAATACGACCCAAGCCCTATACTCCAAGTCTTATGAAGCTGTATGATAACATTATGTGAAGAAAGATTAAAATTGTATTCATTATTCATTAATAATTGTCCGACCCAGTCTGGATCACTTTGAATCATGAATGAATCATTTAGACTGGTTATAAACTGAACCAACAATCAATAAAGAGTGGCCCAAAAAGTTTATTCGTTCACCAATCTGATGAACTTACCAAGGCGAGAGCGGACGAAATTTTGGTTTGTTCCTTACATACAGCTATTGACTTCAGGAAACTTGGAAAACCGAATTGTATGGTACTTTTTTATTTTTCTGTCATTTTGAAGCTTAACAGCCCAAGTTCACTCTCATCATAAAGAAACCAGCAACTACAATATTCACCTAAAAAAAAAGAAAAAAAAAAAAGAAAATCTTTTGTGTTCCATGGAAGTAAGACAGTCGTACGTTTGAGCAATTGCTTATACATGGGGATGAGGGTTGAGTATAAGAAAGAGAGAATTTTCATTTATGGGTGAACAACTCTAAAATTGAAAATAAAAAAAGGGAATAAAAAAGTAAAAGGAAAGATATAGAGAAAGAGTGCGTATGTATGAACAAATGCATGGATTATCTGGTGATGACATCACGGTGGAGGAAGAAGAGTATGAGGAAGAGTGCAGGAACGTTCACTCCAAATGTGGCTAAAGGTGCATAACAAGGCACTGGCCGTCAGCCCATTATTCCCTCCCCTTTCTCTCTCCCTTCTGAAGACAGGCAGGATTTTTTTTCTACATAAAAGTAAACAACATTGCCTGCAGGCACAATTTCCCTGGCAACACAATAAAATGTGCAGTGAATTTATGATGGTCATCCATTAGCTCTTACCAAGGAAACATCACCCATATCTGTCGTCCATCATTCTAATAGAGGGTTAATGCACCAAATTTACATAAAAAAGTCATATTGTCTGCATGAATTATTTACACCCTCAGCTGTTTTTTTTCTTCCTTTCTTTCCCTCCCTCGCTTTCTTTTTCCAGCAACTTGGGGTTTTGTGTTGGATTCTCTGAGAAAATTCTGACAGCAAGAAGGTGGCCTTGTCAACTATTTCTCTTTTCTCACATCAGACAGATGTACTCAAGGAAGTCCTGCATCTCACTTCTGGCACAATTAGAGTAATTGTTTGGAACAATTTAACTAATTATCTAACAGTGAAAAGAAAAAAAATCTATCAGTGCATAAATACAAGTGTAGCTAAAAAGAAATAAAGTAAAATTTAAAATAAATAGAAAAATTGGGCCATGTGGAAATTCATTGTTGTTAAAAACAAAGAGTTTTTTGTTTTTGTTTTAAGAAAAAATCTTTATCATAGGATAACATCCAACTGTACAGATTGGCCCTAATAACATAAACAAAGAAAAGAAAAATAATAATTAACCCTATACGGAATCCCCTGATGTAACTCATAAATGCTTGTGTGGGGACATGAATTGTAATATTGCCACTAGGCCCTTGGGATGAGCTTTGTGATTGAGCAATTATTGCAAGCTCAATTACTATCATCACATTATCACTGCTAATCCATCGGTGTCAACGACGTGGTGCGCGGCTCATCGTATCTTCACACAGCCTTTCCGCCGCTCTGATGAAAGCCACTAAACCCCTGCCAACTGACTCATATGAACACCCCTGTGCCTGTACCCTCCCCTCCCTGCGCACTGTAAAGTTGTCGCTAGGATGAGTGCTTCCATTTTTTCTAATTTCACCTGACAGCACTACAGGCGTTTCTGGCGAGCAGCGCTAATTTCTGACATGCCTCAGCAGACAGAGACTCGATCACCCAAGTGTCATCAGACACGAGCAGGGATATCAGACAGAGGGACGGAAGTAACACTTCAGAGCTGAGTTTGGATAATAAAAATGCTCAAGGCACACTTCAGAATATCAGAAAGTGATTTTTATAAGAATTCTATAAAACATGACATACTCACACATGACAATGGAAATTACATTTGTAGTAGTATGTTAAAAATGTTACAGATTTTTTATTTCAAATAATGCAGTTCTTTTGAATTTTCTCCCCCGGTTTCACAGACAAGACTTAAGGCTAGTCCTAGACTAAAATGCATGTTTGAGCTGTTTTATCTGAAAGCAACTTGCACTGACATATCTTAAAATATCTTGTTGTTTTTCTAAGGCACATTTATAAAAGCTACTTAAATGTCCTAATTGAACTAAGTTCTATAATCCTGGCTCTGTTTATTAATTTAAAAAAAAAGAAAAAGAAAAAAGAAAAGCTGGAAAAAGTATCATGGCTTCAACAAAAATATTTAGTAGCACAACTGTTTTCAATATTGATGATCATAATAAGAAATTTTTCTTGAGCACGAAATCATAATATTTGAATGATCTTTGAAGGATCATGTGACACTGAAGAAATTCAGCATTGGCACTACAGGAATAAATTATATTTTAAATTTTATTAAAATAGAAAACAATTTAAACTGTACAATTATTTCACAATATTACTGGTTTTAAAATAAAATTTAATCACCCTTATGTTGCCCAAAACCCCCGTGACTTTTTTTCCTCTGTGGAACACAAAATGAGAAATTTTAAAGAATATCCTGGCCACTTTTAAGCAATGACTGAAATGAGGATTGGAGCTGTTAAGCACCAAAACAACAACAAAAAGCACCATAAAAATATATTAAATGGGTCCATATGACTTGTCAGCTGAATTCCCCCACTACCGAAGCCACACAATAGCTTTGTGTGTGTAAAGGAAACAAAATAAAAGTCATTATTCACTTAAATGATTTGTGAAAGAATCATTCTTTGAATCAGAACTTTTCACTGAACCGGTTGATACAGTTCACAAAACTGAGCTTAATTATTTGTTCAAGACAAATTAAATCGATCGTATAGCTTCAAATAGCATTTTTTTGGGGTATTACTGAAATTCTCTCTCTCTTTGTCAGTTTGTACTGTTAGGCTGATGGATCACTTTCTCCCTACACAGCTCCACTGATCGCCAGCTTAAGGAGCTGCAGTGGTGGACTAGGATCTGCCTGGTCTAAGAGCAGGGTCAAGGTCACAACCTTCTGTTTAACCCTACCGACCTCACCACCCCCAAAAATCCCTCCAGTTAGCAACCTCACTACAAGTTCACAGCCTGAGGCACCCACTCTTTCTCTCTTCTCTCTCTCACACACATTATTGTGCTTAAGTTTTAATTTGTCTCTGAACAATTGAATAATCTCACCTAACACGGACAACACGATAAAGGGTTGTCTCATAAAAGCAATAAATGAATAAATACCTTAATAAATAACTCTCATGGATTGATAAAAGTATTGAAACCTTGCAGGCAGAACTGGTACTAAACAAATCAGAGGCCTGACGTCTTCTAATGATCCAGTTATGTAATAATATTGCTGTAATGGCACAGTACATGCTTCATAAATTACAAAGCCACTAAAACGGCTTCTAAATGGTATTTGCATGCTCACCACCCATAACATAAATTTACATACAGAATGGTGACTGGAATTGAAAATCAACTTTGATCCACCCTACTAATGAACAATTACAAACCTGGTGCTCTCAGGCCCTGATTTGCATTCTAAGAGCCAGGCAAAAATGTTACTGAGAAGCATTTATCTCCTTCTGCAGAGAGAGCTTGTAATTCCTGACAGCCGGGTCAAAGTTTCTGTTTAATCTAGATCGTAATTTTTAAAAATCTGCTGATCAAGTGAATTTTAATAGAATCAAATATTGTCTATTTGAAGGAAAAATTAAAAGAAGACACCTACGATAGGAAACACATGTCCGGGATTTTGAGTTATGGCATGTTGGGTGGATCTAGGAATGCAGGTAACGCTGTGTTTGTTGGAAAACGGTCTGCGTACGGCACCATCAAAGCCCTGCCATAAGGCCAGGTGCTTCTGAGGTGAAGTATAAGCCCCAGGGTATTATGCTTTACCCCTGCATATCAAAATGCCACATGCTGGGTCCAACTTATCTTGCATTAAAAATGAAGCTTTGTCAAACATCCTCAGATTCAGGATGTCTGGCTGTGTATTGGAGATTGGACATTAATTAAAAGAGTGTGTGTGCGTATGTGTGTGTGCTTGTTTTCTATCCCGGTGGGGACTTAAACCTGAATGCACACTGCCTCGTGGGGACTCGTGTCAAGCTTACAAACAAACAAGCTTATAAATCATACAGAATGTTTTGGGGGTTTTTTTTAATGTAAAAATGCAGAAATTTTTCTGTGATTGGTACGTTTAGGGATAGGGTTAGTGTAAGGGGACAGAATATACAGTTTGTACAGTATAAAAACCATTACATCTGTGGAGAGTCCCCACAAAGACAGCAAACCTGATGTGTGTGTGTGTGTGTGTGTGTGTGTGTGTGTGTTCTTGTTTTTCTATCCCGGTGGGGACTTCAACCTGAATGCACACAGACTCGTGGGGACTCGTGTCACCGTGGGGACCTAAATTGAGGTCCCCACCGGCAAAGCCTCACAAGCACCTCCCAAACAGTGTTTAGACACGCCCCATGTTGTTTTTTTTGAAGTCCCCATGAAGACCATTTTCAAGACAAAAATCTGTGTTAGTGTATATCTATGCGCCCCTGGTGGTCACACAGAGTATTGCTGTCCCCACCAGTCACATTGTTCTGGAAAAGTGTGCACTCTCTAGCGCCCTATTGGGGGTATTGGTCAATAATAAAATTACAATTTGGCAATCTATTTACTCAACTAAGATATGAATTATCTTTTTAATTATATATATTTATACATTAGTATAATGTTTAGTTATTTATATTACTTAATAAAATAAACATAATTAAATAAATGTACTGTTGGTGCACTAGAATGAAAATTCTGGATAGACTGAGCCACAAACAGCGAATTATATTTTTAATTTAGCAAATTCTTTGTTATATTTCCTCATAAGGCATCAAATGATTAGAATATAACAGATCTGTTAAAAATGACATTTATGTAATTTATCATGGATCTGTATATATTCATATAGTCATTATTGATGACAATAGGAGAGAAATCAAAACGAGGTTAGCCAACTCCAGGTGTTTCAGTCTCGCTTCTGTGTGGACTGGTTTATGGGAGGGGATTATCAACAAAATCTACATCAATTAATTGTCAGTGTAGGTTAAAAACACTTAAAAGTGATTTTGTTAATGTAATTATAATACATTATTATATCATTACTCAAATATATAATTATAATTTAATTATAATTTAATTAAATCACGATCAGTAAATGATAATACAGATTTCCCTTTCTGGGATACCCTTCTGCATACATTAAAAAGAAATCAAAGAGTTTACTTTCAACAGATCACTAATAAACTTGAAAAAAATTATGAAATTCTTAAAATTAATAAATTAACAGGCCCTGACTATATACAATCTCTGTTTCTAAAATTGGCAGCTGCTGTTTTTCAGATCTTCTGGCTTTCTTTTTAATATATCACTACATGCAAATGAGATTCAACAGATTTTGGTCATCTGTTTTAGTAATTCCTTTGCACAAATGGTGTAATATTTGATAACTACAAACATTCTACAAAGCTCTGTGCTCTCTCAAAAGCCTTAAAGTGAACTACTGACACACTATTTTCATATAAATGTTTCATGACTTTATTATCTTGTAAATGCTACCCGCTAGGCTAACAGAGCAGCACATTATACCCTCATCATACATCATATCTCACAGTTTATCAGTAGCTTTCCAATACCCTGTGCCCTAGATGCTGTGAGATAACAGGGAGACTGCTATTCCTTTAGCAGGAGCTAATGGAGAGAGCTCATGGTGGAGACAGCTCTTTTCATGAAGCTAGAGCAGAGTGCAGAGTGTGAGATAAACAGATGCTGCATAAAAAGTTAAGAAATAATCTACTGATCCAGCATCAGATGTGCTGCTAGTAGAAGCGGGGCTAAAAACATGGCTAATGCCTGTTTAATTGTCTGTGTAATTGCTGATGTAAGCATGTGCCAGCGTATGCACTCCAGTTCACAGTGTCACACAAGGAACAGCTAAAGGCCACAGTGGAGGACTGATCATCACCAATAGTCATGTTAGCACAGCAGTTAATAGAGCTAGCATGGTATGAAGCAGAAATGCTAGCAGCATCTGAGTGTGGTGGACCAGTTCCTCTCAGAGCAGCTCCCTAACCCTAATCTAGCAGCACATTGACCTCTGTGGTTCCAAATGTTGGTGACAACAGGTGCCAAATCATTATGGCTACTCTGACAAAGTGAACTCAAATCCTGGAAATGATGAGAACTACAGTATATCATAATCATTAGTCTAACACATGCCAATGTATGGATGACGTAGGGGAGCGCGGAGCACAACCTAACGCGGGGTTAAATGTAACACGGACCTTTTATATAGTTAGTCAGGATCAAGCAGGTTATTTTTCCGCTCTTTTTCTCTCGCTGCCAGAAGATGGTCTCCCGCGAATTTGTGGAAAGTTTTGAGAATATTTCGTGAAGATACTGGACAAAGAGTGTTTTGACACCATGCAAGTACATTTTTTCATCATAGGTTTTTTTCCGCTTTCTGAGTTGGGCGTGTACGTTTCCAAATCTAACGTTATATTGCTGTAATCACTGTCTTGTTGGCTAAAGCATAGCACCGTTTTGAAACATGTCAGCAACTCCTAGCAAGTGTTAGCTAGGCTTAAAATATTTTTTATACAGCGGGGTTAGTTGTGGCCCAGTGTTACAACGAAGCCGCCAAGTGTACAATGATAATCAAATGAAAGCAGGGAGCCACGCAACTTTTCAGGTTTGAGTATTTATTTATATATTTAACTTTGTTGGACTTTCACAAACAATGTTGGAATTTTTTTTCCATTTAGTTTACTATGCATTGATCACTTGTTTATTTATAAAAAATATAGCCTTTTTTAATGCAATAAACCCTTTAAATTTTTATTTTAAGCTCATTTTTATTATTATTACTGTTATTATTATTATTATTAATAATAATTTTGCATGCAGCTGCCACACACAAATGTAATTCAACTGCAATTGCAATATTTGATGATTTTATTTACTTATTTATTTATTGCAAAATTGTGCACCCCTTTCATAATAGAAGGATGATTGGATGGGGAATGGATGTATGGATATATATCTATTCAGATGCACAAACAATATCAAACTACAGATAAAATAGTACTGAATTATGTGTTACACACAAGTGTTACAATTAACCCCTCTGTCTGTTACAGTGAACCCCGCATATGGGGTAAGTTTTAACATTTGCAATTCTGTCACTTTCAGTGCAACTGTACGAAAATGGTAGGCCCTAGAAAAAAACTTTAAGTGTTCATTTGTAGCAGAGATGTGTATGTTGCTTGTGTAAAAAAAAAGTTAAATCTAACTTAATAATTTTTTTAATAATTGAGCCAAAACCAAAATGTGTTAGGTTATGCCCTGCTCTCCCCTACATGTACGTGCAGTACATAATGCAAACGTAATTGTCCACAACACTTTTATTTCTGTTTAAGTGAGGTGTTATTGTATATTGAATGTCATTTTGGGAGAATCTGAAGCAGTGGCTAAGCCAGAAGGTTGTACCAGAGTGGAAAAACTGCATCATCATTTGTTGAATTATTTTTACCATGTGTTATTCTTACCCTAAATTAAATCACGTGATAGTATTTTTAACTTGAATTGACAATTCATTTATATAGTTTGCAAATATAGTCTTTCCCCATTCTCCTCTGACTGGTGAACTGCTGTCTAGCTGAGTGCATTTACATTTACATTTATTAATTTAGCAGACACTTTTACCCAAAGCCACTTACACATGAAATGAGGAAAACAACAAGCAATTTGTCTTAAGAGAAAGCAGTAGCAAAAGAAGTGCTAGCAATACATGGTTTCAATCATTGTCTTGAACAGTACAAGCAAGGTGAGCAATTGTTGTGAAGATGGTTTGTTTTTATTTTATTTTATGCAGTTAAAGAGTTTCAGAATCAATATAGACAATTTCTAAGGACGGTAACAATAACAACAGCCCCGACTCACTTTCTGGTTTGTACCTTTTGTAAACAAGCAGGTTCTTGTATCTATGACACCATTGACATGTTTTCACCCAGTTCAAATGCAAGAAACCATCAAGAACAAAGAAGCTGCGGGCCTTGTGTGGAGGCCTCATATATCCATAGTTTGGTCTCACTTAAGACAAGTCTTACTTCTTTCAAACCTATTTTATTTATTTTATCTCCTCTCAGAGGGTAAAAATAATATCTGTTCTTTTGATTACACGGTCTTGTAATAGTTCTTTTTTTAATGAATGTCAATGTTTTTGTGAGCTGTTTAATAGTTCCAAATTTGTTCCATTCATTAATGTTTTTTTATATTAAATATAATATAGGCCTAAATGTCTTTTTACATCAACATTCAGTCCTTATTTTTGTACTTAAATTTATATAAAATTGTACTGAATTTGAGCAGAAAATGTATTTCTTTTATAACAGCATATCTTATACTCTATATTATCAGAGCATATATGTCCATACATCATTTTATAAAGAAAACAAAAACCGCACAAGAAAGAAAAAAGCGCGGGTAATTTTAATATGACTATATCCATGTAGTTCGCCGAGTGAGTGTCAGTAATGGCTGATCCATCACACAGAACCTGAATCTTTAAGACCCCACGGCGACTATCCCTCCCCCTCCCCCACTCCTGGAGCTCTCACCTGCGACACACAGATGCTCGAGAGGCAGAGATGCTGCACACACACAGCCTGGATCGGGATGGCCGACCAAAAAGTAAGTTTTTGACTTTTTGTGCAAGGCTCTCAATATAATATGGTGCTGTTTATTTAACTTGCATATTGTTTGCAACTTTGCACATATTTCGTAACGTAAAGGTCACGTCATTTGATTTCTAACGTTATAGCGCTTTTCACCTTAAGCATAATCTCAAAGCAGCTTTGCAGAAAGTATAGATTAATGTACCAAAATGACAATAATGATAATAATAATAATATATCCATTAGGGCTTTAGATTCCGAAGAGTCTTAAGCTGTTTTAAAATCACAGGATTGCATAGGTGACTCCATTTTAGCGGTAATCCGCTTTTAAACGTCGCCGAATTTAAAATGTTGTTGTCTTTATGTTATTTCTGAAATACATATTTTGCGTCCCTATTACTTCCCCTGGATGTTTAGCTTACTTTTGGTAACATTAATTTAAGATGGCCAGGATTTGCATCTGTAGCGGCCTACACGTGCAGCCATGTGAGTCTGAGGCCTGCAGGATTCATGACGTTTTATCACACTTAACACCAATAATGTGTTTCAACAAAGCAAGAGGGAAGTTTAATAAATTCAGAACAAGTTTTTTCTACTTCTATAATGCAGGTTTCAAGACCAGACAATACATGGCATTTATTTTCAGCCAAAATGTTATGAAATTGTATTGGATTATGTTACAATGTCGATTACTTGAATATATTGCCTAAATTGTACTATTACATTTTAAATACAGTGCAATGTGATATTAGACCATGATGTTTGACTGTCTATGACACTTGTGCTTGCAGGAAGATCAAACTACGAATGGCAGCTCTGGATGCACAGGTGAGATAATGAGAAGATCATACAAAACACATCTTACTCATTTGTAGTATGTCAAATTGGCGTGCGTCATTTATTACTTAAAATAATTCTTAAAGCTTATATACGTAGCTTAATGAGCCAGAGTAACAGAGGTTTTTAAAAGCACAATCATGGAGAAAAAGAAACATAGCCCCCCATGCTCCCTCCTTTCTTTCTCTTGCAACACCATGCCAAGTTCATGGTTGTGCATGAAATTCAATCTTTAATCTTTTGTTTATAGGTAAATAATGTTTTAATTAATAACCGGTCAGTTTAAATAGAAGTTTAGAGGCCACTACATTATTACAAAGTAATTAAGGGATGAATGTAGTAATTAATACAATCTAAGTTTAATTTATGTAGACTTAGATTTTTTTGTTGTAACTTATCTGTAACTTTTCTTTACGGTTTTATTAAAAAAGAAAAGAGATCATCTGTTAGAATTTAAGGCAAATAGGTGATTATATCTGTGTATTTTAGTGAAAATTTTCATTTAAAAAAACATTTCAGTATTTTTACTTTTTTGTTAAACATTTTAAACGCTTTCAAATGACAGAAAATGTGGCATTAAACAATATAAATATGTCTAGCCATATGATCATGTTATTGTGAAACCAAAAGTGTACTTTTCATGTTCAATATAAAGATTGGCTAAATAAATTTGGGTAATTATCCCTAAACTTAACATGTTAGTAATGGTTCAGTAACTCGACATAGATATAATTACTTAACTATATGTGCTGAGTAAATACAACATGTTGCCCTGTATACTGTCAATTTCAGCGGATACTGTAGTTAAGTTTGTTTTGTTGTAATTTTTTTTATCATTGTATGAAATTAAAAGTCACAGGTCACATTAAATTTGTGGTAACTACAGGTTTTGCCAAAATGGTGTCATTGATGTCAGCCTTATTTTGATAATTATTTTTAAATCTATTTGTACGTTATTCAATACTGGTGATTATGGGGTTTAAGCTAGAACTATAGTCAGGAGGAAGTAAAATGGAAAAATATTTTAAATAACAATAAAAAAAATTGTCTTTGTAATTTACATTTCAGTGGATGATGTGACAGATGGCCCTGAAGAGAAGACAAAGGTAGGCTATATCCACAAATAAACATATATATATATATATATATATATATATATATATATATATATATATATATTTGGGATGGTAAGATTCACTGATTCGCATCGGTGCATTGGCATAAAAGCTAACGATACGATGCATCGATTTAAATAAGTGTGTATCGGTTACAAGTTGGCATTTGTATCGCGATGCATCGTTTCTAACAGCATCGGTAAAAAACTATTTGTTCATATACAATTATTAGGAGATGCTCTATACTTTTACTATTTAGAAAGTGACCAATCATTTGTGATTAATATTTTATTATGTAACTGCTGTGTTCACACCGAATGCGGATAGAGCGCCTGTAGCGGGTGATTTCCATGTTAAGTCAATGTAAAGACGCGTTGACGCGAGTCTGGAGGTCCTGTAAGGATAGACGCGATCTCGCCTCATTCGCGCGTCCAGTTCGACTAGATTGATTTCTCCTTTCTGAACTGTTGCTCAAGCGCGGTCTCTCATCACCACTGCTGACGCTGCTACGTGAAGATGACGCATCACAACACTACGGAGTGCGAGGTCCTGAGAGTCACCTTTAAACTTTACAGTAGGACATTTAAGTTAATCTGGTTTACAGCAGCCTGTGACTGCCAATAATAGTTTTTCATTTTTTTTTTTTTTACATTTGAATACAGTTATGAAAGACGTGTTTGAAAGTTTATTTTATTTGTATTATTGTTTATGTTAAAACAGCACCTGCTTTCTGGTCACTGTTAGTCTACCTGCTGAAATCACATTAGCCTGCTGGCAAATTACAGAACATTTCTTTATTGTTTATCCCTGAACATCCTTAGAGTGTTTCACTGTAAAATGTGTGAGCTGTTAAAAATGTAACTGGAGACAGGACAGGAAAATAATGTCTGTATTTAATCTTTTGGTTTTGTGAAAACCAAATCTTTTGTTTGTGAAAAAGCCATGCGTTAAAAGCCAAATGGCACTTGATTTGCTGTATGTCTGAACAAAAGAAGTAGAAGTTAACTATCTATACCATATTGAATTGCATAGCATCATATTTTTCTCCATCGCATCGTATTAGATTGAATCGCATCCCGTCGTAATGGTAGTGAATTGTGTTGCATCACATGGTAATAGTAGTGAATCGTGTTGCATCGCATCGTAATAGTAGTGAATCTTGTTGCATCGCATCGTAATAGTAGTGAATCGTGTTGCATCGCATCGTAATAGTGAATCGCGTTGCACCGCATCGTAATAGTAGTGAATCGTGTTGCATCACATGGTAATAGTAGTGAATCGTGTTGCATCAACTGGTAATAGTAGTGGATCGTGTTGCATCGCATCGTAATAGTAGTGAATCGTGTTGCATCACATGGTAATAGTAGTGAATCGTGTTGCATCCCGTCGTAATGGTAGTGAATTGTGTTGCATCACATGGTAATAGTAGTGAATCGTGTTGCATCACATGGTAATAGTAGTGAATTGTGTTGCATCGCATCGTAATAGTAGTGAATCGTGTTGCATCGCATCGTAATAGTGAATCGCGTTGCACCGCATCGTAATAGTAGTGAATCGTGTTGCATCACATGGTAATAGTAGTGAATCGTGTTGCATCAACTGGTAATAGTAGTGAATCGTGTTGCACCACATCGTAATAGTAGTGAATCGTGTTGCATCACATGGTAATAGTAGTGAATCGTGTTGCATCGCATCGTAATAGTAGTGAATCGTGTTGCATCAACTGGTAATAGTAGTGAATCGTGTTGCATCGCATCGTAATAGTAGTGAATCGTGTTGCATCACATGGTAATAGTAGTGAATCGTGTTGCATCGCATCGTAATAGTAGTGTATCGTGTTGCATCACATGGTAATAGTAGTGAATCGTGTTGCATCAACTGGTAATAGTAGTGAATCGTGTTGCACCACATCGTAATAGTAGTGAATCGTGTTGCATCACATGGTAATAGTAGTGAATCGTGTTGCATCGCATCATAATAGTAGTGAATCGTGCTGCATCACATGGTAATAGTAATGAATCGTGTTGCATCACATGGTAATAGTAGTGAATTGTGTTGCACCTCATCGTAATGGAAGTGAATCGTGCTGCATCACATGGTAATAGTAGTGAATCGTGCTGCATCACATGGTAATAGTAGTGAATCGTGCTGCATCACATGGTAATAGTAGTGAATCGTGTTGCATCGCATCGTAATAGTAGTGAATCGTGTTGCACCGCATCGTAATAGTAGTGAATCGTGTTGCATCACATGGTAATAGTAGTGAATCGTGTTGCACCGCATCGTAATGGAAGTGAATCGTGCTGCATCACATGGTAATAGTAGTGAATCGTGTCACATCGCATCGTAATAGTAGTGAATCGTGTTGCATCGCATCGTAATAGTAGTGAATCGCGTTGCACCGCATCGTAATAGTAGTGAATCGTGTTGCATCACATGGTAATAGTAGTGAATCGTGTTGCACCGCATCGTAATGGAAGTGAATCGTGCTGCATCGCATGGTAATAGTAGTGAATCGTGTTGCACCGCATCGTAATGGAAGTGAATCGTGCTGCATCACATGGTAATAGTATTGAATCGTGTTGCATCACATGGTAATAGTAGTGAATTGTGTTGCACCTCATCGTAATGGAAGTGAATCGTGCTGCATCACATGGTAATAGTAGTGAATCGTGCTGCATCACATGGTAATAGTAGTGAATCGTGCTGCATCACATGGTAATAGTAGTGAATCGTGTTGCATCGCATCGTAATAGTAGTGAATCGTGTTGCACCGCATCGTAATAGTAGTGAATCGTGTTGCATCACATGGTAATAGTAGTGAATCGTGTTGCACCGCATCGTAATGGAAGTGAATCGTGCTGCATCACATGGTAATAGTAGTGAATCGTGTCACATCGCATCGTAATAGTAGTGAATCGTGTTGCATCGCATCGTAATAGTAGTGAATCGCGTTGCACCGCATCGTAATAGTAGTGAATCGTGTTGCATCACATGGTAATAGTAATGAATCGTGTTGCACCGCATCGTAATGGAAGTGAATCGTGCTGCATCGCATGGTAATAGTAGTGAATCGTGTTGCACCGCATCGTAATGGAAGTGAATCGTGCTGCATCACATGGTAATAGTATTGAATCGTGTTGCATCACATGGTAATAGTAGTGAATCGTGTTGCACCGCATCGTAATGGAAGTGAATAGTGCTGCATCACATGGTAATAGTAGTGAATCGTGTTGCACCGCATCGTAATGGAAGTGAATCGTGCTGCATCACATGGTAATAGTAATGAATCGTGTTGCATCACATGGTAATAGTAGTGAATTGTGTTGCACCTCATCGTAATGGAAGTGAATCGTGCTGCATCACATGGTAATAGTAGTGAATCGTGCTGCATCACATGGTAATAGTAGTGAATCGTGTTGCATCGCATCGTAATAGTATTGAATCGTGTTGCACCGCATCGTAATGGAAGTGAATCGTGTTGCATCACATGGTAATAGTAGTGAATCGTGTTGCACCGCATCGTAATAGTAGTGAATCGTGTTGCATCACATGGTAATAGTAGTGAATCGTGTTGCATCAACTGGTAATAGTAGTGAATCGCGTTGCACCGCATCGTAATAGTAGTGAATCGTGTTGCATCACATGGTAATAGTAATGAATCGTGTTGCACCGCATCGTAATGGAAGTGAATCGTGCTGCATCGCATGGTAATAGTAGTGAATCGTGTTGCACCGCATCGTAATGGAAGTGAATCGTGCTGCATCACATGGTAATAGTATTGAATCGTGTTGCATCACATGGTAATAGTAGTGAATCGTGTTGCACCACATCGTAATGGAAGTGAATAGTGCTGCATCACATGGTAATAGTAGTGAATCGTGTTGCACCGCATCGTAATGGAAGTGAATCGTGCTGCATCACATGGTAATAGTAATGAATCGTGTTGCATCACATGGTAATAGTAGTGAATTGTGTTGCACCTCATCGTAATGGAAGTGAATCGTGTTGCATCGCATCAGAATAGTAGTGAATCGTGTTGCATCACATGGTAATAGTAGTGAATCGTGTTGCATCGCATCGTAATGGAAGTGAATCGTGCTGCATCACATGGTAATAGTAGTGAATCGTGTTGCACCGCATCGTAATAGTAGTGAATCGTGTTGCATCGCATCGGAATAGTAGTGAATCGTGTTGCATCAACTGGTAATAGTAGTGAATCGTGTTGCACCGCATTGTAATGGAAGTGAATCGTGCTGCATCACATGGTATTAGTAGTGAATCGTGTTGCACCGCATCGTAATGGAAGTGAATCGTGCTGCATCACATGGTAATAGTAGTGAATCGTGTTGCATCACATGGTAATAGTAGTGAATCGTGTTGCACCGCATCGTAATAGTAGTGAATCGTGTTGCATCACATGGTAATAGTAGTGAATCGTGTTGCATCAACTGGTAATAGTAGTGAATCGTGTTGCACCGCATCGTAATGGAAGTGAATCGTGCTGCATCACATGGTAATAGTAGTGAATCGTGTTGCACCGCATCGTAATGGAAGTGAATCGTGCTGCATCACATGGTAATAGTAGTGAATCGTGTTGCACCGCATCGTAATGGAAGTGAATCGTGCTGCATCACATGGTAATAGTAGTGAATCGTGTTGCACCGCATCGTAATGGAAGTGAATCGTGTTGCATCACATGGTAATAGTAGTGAATCGTGCTGCATCACATGGTAATAGTAGTGAATCGTGTTGCATCGCATCGTAATAGTAGTGAATCGTGTTGCACCGCATCGTAATGGAAGTGAATCGTGTTGCATCAACTGGTAATAGTAGTGAATCGTGTTGCACCGCATCGTAATGGAAGTGAATCGTGTTGCATCACATGGTAATAGTAGTGAATCGTGCTGCATCACATGGTAATAGTAGTGAATCGTGCTGCATCACATGGTAATAGTAGTGAATCGTGTTGCACCGCATCGTAATGGAAGTGAATCGTGTTGCATCACATGGTAATAGTAGTGAATCGTGCTGCATCACATGGTAATAGTAGTGAATCGTGCTGCACGGCATCGTAATGGAAGTGAATCGTGTTGCATCACATGGTAATAGTAGTGAATCGTGCTGTATCACATGGTAATAGTAGTGAATCGTGTTGCACCGCATCGTAATGGAAGGGAATCGTGCTGCATCACATGGTAATAGTAGTGAATCGTGTTGCACCGCATCGTAATGGAAGTGAATCGTGCTGCATCACATGGTAATAGTAGTGAATCGTGTTGCACCGCATCGTAATGGAAGTGAATCGTGCTGCATCACATGGTAATAGTAGTGAATCGTGTTGCACCGCATCGTAATGGAAGTGAATCGTGCTGCATCACATGGTAATAGTAATGAATCGTGTTGCATCACATGGTAATAGTAGTGAATTGTGTTGCACCTCATCGTAATGGAAGTGAATCGTGTTGCATCAACTGGTAATAGTAGTGAATCGTGTTGCACCGCATTGTAATGGAAGTGAATCGTGCTGCATCGCATCGTAATAGTAGTGAATCGTGCTGCATCACATGGTAATAGTAGTGAATCGTGTTGCACCGCATCGTAATAGTAGTGAATCGTGTTGCATCGCATCGGAATAGTAGTGAATCGTGTTGCATCAACTGGTAATAGTAGTGAATCGTGTTGCACCGCATCGTAATGGAAGTGAATCGTGCCGCATCACATGGTAATAGTAGTGAATCGTGTTGCATCAACTGGTAATAGTAGTGAATCGTGTTGCATCGCAGGAGGATTATGAAGACTTCTGATATTGTTTTACTTTTAAAGAACCAGTGGTTTATGATTTGCATGTTTTTTACTTGCTTTTATTTTTTATATCCTAAATAATATATATCCTTTAGATAATTGTATATAATTTTCTCTTATACATTTTTCTGAAAATAGTATTGTTTCTTCTGTGTGTACCAACAGAAAAAAAGAGTACTTAATTACACACAGTGCCCCTTGCTAATATTGGCACTATTGGCTAATCTGAGAAGAGAATGAAGTGAATTTATTTTTGGTTGTTTCAGTTTTTGATCTTTTGTTCAAAAATTAATAAACAATCCCCTGTTCTCATGAATATCTAACAGTTACAAACACAACACAGTTTCATAAAAACAAAACAAAATAAACCCCAATATATTTGGTACATTACATGTGTGGCACAATTACTGGTACCCATTGAGTCAGCATTCTGTGCCATTACTGTACATTGCCTATATTGAAAGTCTTCTCAGTTGTGCTCATGTTTTATAATAGGCAAGGATAAAAAACTGCAGCCAACTGGCAAGGACTTGGACGAACCACACACAACAAAGGGTAAACTGTTTTTCAAATGTCTAATGAAATGTCACACTTTCCATTTTTTTGTGAAAGTTCAGTCAGAATTAAGTAATTTCAAATGGAATCTACACAGAGACCCATTTATATTGACAACAGAGTACCCTTAAAGGGTTAGTTCACCCTAAAATAAAGTTTTGTCATTAATTACTCCCCCTCATGTCGTTCAAAATCTGTAAGACCTTTGTTCATCTTCGAAACACAAATTAAGATATTTTTGATGAAATCCGAGAGGTTTCTGAACCATCTATATGCAGCAACGTCATTGCAACTTTAAAGTCCCAGAAAGTTAGTGAAGACATCGTTAAAATAGTCCATGTGACTACAGTTGTTCAACCTTAATGTTATGAAGTGAAGATAATACTTGTGCGCAAAAACAAACAAAAATAGCGACTTTATACAACCATTACTTCTCTTCCACGTCATTCTCCTACTCTGTTGACGTAGTGTAAACAGTGCAGCGCTTTCGGGTTTTACAACAGAACACCGGCTCACCATTGGCCGATGCTGTTCATGTGAGCGCCACAACACATGCGTGTGATGCTGACACAGGAGTTCTGATGTAGAATCCGCAAGCGCTGCACTGTTTACACTACGTCAACAGAGTAGGAGAATGACTAGGAGGAGAAGTAATGGTTGAATAAAGTCGTTATTTTGGATTTTTTTGTGCACAAAAAGTTCTCTCATCGCTTCAGAACATTCAGGTTGAACCACTGTAGACACATGGACTATTTTAATGTCTTTACTACCTTTCTGGGCCTTGAAAGTTGTAATGACGATATTGCAGCCTATGGAGAGACAGAAACCTCTTGTATTTCGTCAAAAATATCTTCATTTGTGTTTCCGAGATGGTTTGGAACGACATGAGGGCCAGTAATTAATTACAGAAGTTTCATTTTTGGGTGAACTAATCCTTTAAATTTCATGTGGAGTTCAAATTTTGTGAAAAGTGGAAAGTGTCTATTTTTCAGTGATCTGTGTTGATGGAGCTTTGTAACAGCAGCATGGCAGATCCAAAGTGGGGCCAGTGCTCATTTTACTGGCTACGTCTCTCCATACAGCGTCTTTTTACGGACCATTTTTTAATCTGCAAGTGTTTTATTGCACAGAACTTTCTGAGAAGTCAGGCTCGAGACTAGATGCCCTTACAGAATTAAAATATATTTTGTAAACGTGCTAGAGTTTACAGATTTTCAACCATGCTAACTAGATTTTACAAAAATGTATGTATAAAACTGTAAAGAAATGAGGGAAAAACCGAAGACCATGTATTTATTTGATATGTTATTCACGTTCATGTCGTGTGGGATAATAATTACTTTTATCCCAATCACAATTACTAATATTTATTTTAATTTTATTCAGTATCTTCACAAAACCCACGGAGAAAGTGGTCTAAAGAGGAAATCCAGGCTGTGGAAAACACTCTGATGAACAACATCCACTCTGGAAAGGTTCCTGGTAAAGCCCAATGCATGGAGTGCATTGAAAGGTCACCAGCAGCTCTTCAGGGGAGGAGTTGGGAGGGGGTGAAATTTTATGTTAAGAATCGTATTGATGCCTTAAAGCGAAAAATGTAAAAGAAAAGGTCCTTTACCTAGATGTTTTTTTCTTCCTGTTTGTTGCAGGCAACAAGTTCAAAATGTGTTTCAAAACTCAAGTGAAAACACTGGTACTTAAATAAATGTTCAAGAGCATTAAGAAATCATAGATTCTTGTTTTTGTTGTAATTGCCCAAATGTCCAAACTTCTCTTGGGGAAGTTTATGGGGGTTCTACATCAAATGTCTTCTACCTACTTAAAAGAATTTAGCGTGGTCCCAAAATTGTGGCACACTTGCATAAAAATAAATTAAAAAAACGTAAATATAGATGGTTAGACCGATATAAAGACATACAGATGACAGATTGATTGATAATACAGACAGATAATACAGTTTTGTGTTGGGTTTAAGGATTTAAAAAAGACAGTGTAAACATCCTTGCACACTGAGTCCGGAATTCTCGCCCAATAAAAGATAAATACGAACTCACGTTGTGTCTATCACATTTACACACTGCCTCCGAAACTTGTCCGTAAAAAAAAAAAAAAAAAAAAAATCGGACCGGGTGAATTTTTCTGCTTTTTCGCATCCGTAGAAAGTGTTTTGACAATCCACAGCAACTGTACAAGCGAACACCAACATCCAGAACTGGATGAACCCAATATTTCCTTTCTTTTTCTCTTTTTAAGAAGAGAGAGGACAACAAAATCATCCTCACTGCTTGAAGACTCCGTTTTGTATTGTTTTACGAATTTTTCCGCAACGGATTAATACATATCAGACTCGTTGGGCTTTCCAGGTTTCTGTGCGTGACAAATTTTTAGTATTACGAATAAGAAAAACACGAAAAGCAATATATCTTGCAACCCTGTTGAATGCCAGGCATGTGCTGTTTTAATTCAGTGTTGATTCCAGTATGCACAGATCATTATTCAGCAAGCACAATGATACCCGTGGGGTCAATGACCCATGAACATTTCCTGCTTGTCATACAACATGACTGTCTTATTTATCCAAATGTGGACCTTTTCAGATTCTCAGAGTTGAAGAAAAATAGATTCCTGTTAAACAGGAAGTGAGGTGAGGCTGTTGTCACTTTTTACATCAATACAAATGGTCTATTCAAATATAGGGAATTAGTGAATTGTAAAATAAAGTAAAAATCCCTACAAAAATAAATATAGACAATTCTCCCTTTTAAACAACTCTTTAATGATTATCTAAACTTAATATTTATTGTTAATCTGGTACAGGTTTAAATTTGTATAAAAAAATCGATAATCTACAGATAACTCATAATAGTGCCACACAGTGGTGGTTTGTGGTAAGACACAATGGGGACGTCCCCACCAGAATAGAAAAACCTGACAAATATTAAGCTTTCTAAAATTAAGAATTTCTGATAAAAAAGTTGATTTTGGGGATTCTAAAATCCCCCCAGACATTTCTGATTAAAAATGATGGCTTTATTGTATTTAGAAAAGGATGTCCCCACGTGTCACCTCCTAGTCATGAGTCCCCACGACGTAGCAAAAACAAGTATGTGTGTGTGTGTGTGTGTGTGTGTGTGTGTGTGTGTGTGTGTGTGTGTGTGTGTGTGTGTGTGTAAAATAGAAAATAAGCAGGTAATGATAATAGATAAATTAAACAATACAACAAAAACGTAATGTAAATACATTTTCTCCAACACATGCATACAACAGCTCAAAGATATAAAACAATCTCTAAAAAAGCAATACGAAGTAGGGAAAATAAAACAGAACTAACTCCACAAACCATTTTTTTAGTGCCTTAAACTTTGCATACCACCTTTACACCTTTAAAATGTATTTAACTGTGTATGACGCCTAAAAGATGAGTTGCTGAACAAGTGCTTTTAAAAATATTACTGTGCAAGTGAGACTTGTTTTGGTAACCTCTTCCAATAAAACACTCGAGGTATCGTTTCTGGCATTCACTTACCTCCAATGGCTCATGTGCTGCGAGGCGTCTTCCTCCCTCCATCGATCAATACTTACAAATGCCAGCATCCTCCTGACTAATGTGTTTGTGTAATAATATCTGTATCACACACAAAGCTGTTTGTCACACACACAGATGCACACAAACACAGAGACATGCAGTAAAGCAATAAATTAATCAGGAGATTAAGTGGAAAAAAGCCATTGATTTTTTGTTGTGTGCAAATAGGCATGAGCAGTGAGGAGCACTGGGGTGGAACAAGCTACTGTCTGTGTGTGTGTGTGTGTGTGTGTGTGTGTGTGTGTGTGTGTGTGTGTGTGTGTGTGTGTGTGTGTGTGTGCTTGGATAAGAAATTGAATGCTTCTAGTTACCAATATTTTTATGTACCGTGAACATTACATATTATTCATAAGTTTTCATAATTGAACTAATAACTTATTATAAGTTCACCACCATTAAACAGATTTTAATATAGAATCTGTATGGAGGATTTGGATCAAACATACCAAATCATGCAAATAAAATCATGATTTAAGATTATGTAAAGGCTATGCTCAGTATAAATCAAGCCTATTGCAGCTAATGAAGTTTGCTTAATAGCTTCTGTTCCCGCTTCAAAGGCCTCACCTTTCTCCACCAAGGACTGATGTTGGGGAAGGAGGGGTTTGATTTCTTTGCCAACTGGCACATGTTCCATGGGAAAGCCAGCCAGCATCATCCCAGCGTGATACAGCCTGGCCTGGCAGAACTCCATACATCCTGCAGACAACCCACCCGCCCCTTTACAACAGGAATCCACAAGCCCTGTTGCACTGCGAGGAACCAGACCAAAGACCCCGTTTACATCCGGTATCCATTCGGGTGATATGATAACAACAAGTGGCTAAATACAGGGACTTTTCACTAAAGGTGCAGTCACATACATTAGTGAAATTTCACGGCCAAAAAGGTCCATTTTATATTGTCAATAATGTAGCTATATGAAACTCTCCCGCAAGTTACTTTCTATCCAAGCAGCTTTCTTTTTGTCAGCGCGGCAATATGCTTGGAGAAATCTTTCGATTGCGTGATTCGGCGCTTATGCACGAGAAGCGCAATGTTTAGCCTACATAGGAAAAAAAGCAAGGTTGTGGAACGTAAAAACTTAGTAGCCTACAAAACATTTTTGTTTTTTATTTGATCTCTTAAACCACGATCAGATTAAGTCGAAAATGTATCCTCATCGCATTTGGTTCGTCTCTGACAGAAACCAAGGGCCGCCTACAGACCTGTCAATCAAGTTCGCCTGTTATGTTCGGCTCTAAAACAAATTAAGAGGCCATTCACACAAAACCCATTTTTGCATTGTGCTCACGTTTCTAGTTCAAATAAAATACCTTGTGTTTTTTCCCACTCCTGCTTGCAAATACGCATAATCCTTTACTCTATCTGATGATTTAAGTTTTTAGTTGTGCAAAAAAAAAAAATGTTTCAAGCAGACTAATCATATTATTAGCCTATCAATAATATCCCTGCAAATTACAGGCAGGTGTGATAATAACATGTACTTAGGATTATGAAGCTAATATTGAACTTATGAAGAACGTTTCCTAATGGTTAAACTATTTGGCATGTTGATATCCAACATAACGAGGAAGCTTTGTTGCCTATGCACGATTAGGGGCCATTCACAGAGATCATATTTTTGTGTTCAACAATTGGAGACAGCGTGTTGATTTGGTAGATCATTTGAACATGTTCCTCCCGAACTTTGTAAGTAAAAATCATTTAAACTTCTGCATTTCTGAATCATAGCTTTACCATACAGGTCACCATGTCATTCGTGTGAGTACAGCTTTGAATCTATTGCAGGTCTGATATGCAAATGCAAAATCCCACAATGCATTCTCATGTAATGCATGAGCGCAATGCCTGCCGACCTCCGGATCCATATGCCTCTGAATGTGAAATGCTCACTCTTTTAGACTCTGTATGGTTTACCCTCCGCGTCCTGATGGCTTGCCCTCTCCGTCACTCCACTTTTTTATTAGCTGCATACATTTCCATGCCTTCGTTTGCAGAAGCCACTGGGAGTGGAGAAGCAGGAAGGGGGCAAAGTGGAGCGAACAAGTGTGGAGGAGAGTGACTTAAACAGCTCCTTCTGTACGCCATTCACCTTCACTGACCGCCACAGAACACACACGCACACACTTGCTTCCGTTCCTGACCTTACAAAGCCATCACTGTTGGGGCCAAAGGTAAAGCAGATGCAATCGTCTCATTGCTATTCCCTCAACAAAAGAGTGCGGATGAATAAACAGTGTCCATCAGGCGGCCGGAATATAGCAGAGTGAATGAGGTGTTTGGAAAGGGGTCAGGGAGAGGTGACTGTAACCATGTCAGAACCAAAAGGGAGCCCATTGGTAGTCAACAGTCAACAACAGGTGGACATATGGTGCAATTGGCCTGAGACCTCAACAACAAAAACTTTTTGATATTATCTTTATTTATAATGACTTGTCAACTTCTGCTTCTTTAGAGCATTTTCTACTTTCATTCCGTAATGATTCAGTTCTTCTGAGGCAGTCACTGTCTTTTGTTTAATCTATAACTGTCTTTCACTCTCTTGTGTGCTCTTCCTTCCATAAACACACACCTGTGCACTTCTTCCCCTTCTGCCTTGAGTGATCCAGTCTCTCTCTAACAGGAGCAACGGAAGTGCAGTGTTTGAGACAGCAGATGGTGGCTTACCTCACTTGACTCAGGCATGCACCTGCCTTATAAAATAATCATAGAAATCATACGCACGTTCAACAAATGAAACGTTTAATCATCTAAAACATTAGAACCCACGCACGGACCATACGTAATACTCCATCCGAATATGATCCTGAAAAATTAAATCTGTTTATTCTGCTAACTGAGAGCCATCAATTATATAGTGAAAGTTTCAATTAGAAGCTTTGCCGTGTAACAATGTCATCACAGAGAGCGTCCAGAGTGTTTAAAAAACAATGGAGTACAGATATGGACCAGTTTAGTGACAAAGGAGACTTGGAGGATGTATTTTAGTGTGTGTGTGTGTGTGTGTGTGTGTGTGTGTGTGTGTGTGTGTAGCACCTGGGTTGTGGTGCTACCTGCCGCAGAATCCTGATTGGGTTTGTTAAATAATGCATGGCTCTGAGGACAGGCCTTTGATAAAGTGTAGCACAAGAGCCCATGCATAAACAGCCACCATATGCAGAGGAAATTGATGGAGGAGATAAACTCCTTTCTGTGTGTGTGTAAGTGCCAGTCTGTGTGAGTATTTAACTGTATCAAGGGTGTATTTTTATGTGCAGGTTTGTATGGGCATCCTACATATTGCCATAGAGGCCTAAAAAGTACTTTGGTGGTATATGATGAAATCAGGTGGAAATGCCATGATACTTTGACATATATCATGAAACTGCATGCTTAACAGAAATTTACTTTAGACTTGTAAAAAAAAGGAAATAATCACAGGAATATATTAAAATAGAAATGTTATTTTAAATTGTAATTATATTTCACAATATTACTTTTTTATCAAATAGCCTTTGTGAGCATAAGAGACTTCTTTCAAAACCATAAAAAATCCTACCAAGCTTATATATAAACAAGCTATAAACTTGCACTAAATATATAGACTTACACATGCAACCCTGTGTATTTCACATTAAAAGGTATAAAAACAATAATGCCCTCAAGAGTTATTTCTGCTTTATGAATATTGTGTGTGTTTAATGATATACTGCCGATAACAACATAATCTTCAGCACATTTAAATGTCCTATGATGCTATTCAGTATCTGTTTGTGCAAGTGTGTGAATGTGTATTTTGTGTGTAGCTTTGAGCCGGTCTGTGTAACTGTAGTGGGTCAAGGGGCTGTCGTTGGGGTCAAGGACTGCTTTGTACATGCGAAGATGCAGTGCTTTCTGTGGATCTGAAGAAAGAGCCGCTATCATTATAAACAGCCTGTGTATGGAGATACATGCAAACTAGCCTCTATCTTAGTCCGCCCACCTTATCACAGAAAAGTGTCACCCTGATCTCATCGGCGCTCATCCTCTTTTTTTTTCCTTTTTAATCTGTCTTTTTTCTGTTTTATAGTATTTCAGTCCATCCCTGACTTTTTTAAAGCTCTTTCATTTTTCTTTCAGGTATTTGTTTTTTACAAGTGTTACATGACATGACTATGGGCAGGGCTGAGCCCCCATAGCCCCCAAAATGTATTTACATCAAAGCCCATGTTTACTTGCATTAAGTTATAGACCCAGGACCTTAAAAGGGACCTATTATGCCCCTTTTTACAAGATGTAATAAAAGTCTCAGTTGTCCCCAGAATGTGGCTGTGTCAGATCATCAATTTTTATACCATGTTGTAAATGCCCATTTTTGAGTGGAAGGTTAAACATGCTGAAACATATCTCTGATACTCTGCCAAAAATTAAAACATCTGTTTGGTTTTGATTATCATCTCTATTTTGGTCACACTCAAGTGACACTGCAGATCTTCAACATCATGAAAGTTCATTATCTGCATTCATTTTAAAACCATATCAGTCTAAACTTCTGATATATGTTTTTTTGAGCGCACATCTCCAATAGCATCACAGAAAGCTGGATGTCAGACGACTCATCCCGTGAGTATTAAACTAAGTTCTCTTTCACGTCTTACTGCGCGTCAACAATCAAATACACACAAGGTTATGTCAATTAAAGTTCACATAAACTCAGTTGGTTATCTCTGTGAACACAAACAGCGAGTAAAGAAATCACATGCGTATATAATATCTGTGTATTAAAGTGAAAGGAGCAAAGTGCAGTACCTTCTGCTATATAATAATGCTGTTAACATGAATCAAACAACAACAACAACAACAAAAACGAAAATCACTCACTGCTCTTGATTGGAATTAACTTTAGTAACTTTTATTCATTTCGTTCTTGAATGCTGCTGTTCCTCTGGCAAGGAGATAAACATGTGGGTGTACAGGTCTATGCTAATAGGGCAGAGTCGTCAGCAGCTGTGGGCGGGGCCCTAAGCATTTGTGATGTCATAAAAGCTAGAATCTGCTTGTTCTGAGACACTTCTTATGATTGATGGTGATTCAAAAAAAGAGGAGTTTTTACCACCACACCCGTCACACATTTATGTTCAAACACCATGAAAAGTGAATTTTGCATAGGTCCCCTTTAGGTCCCGCATCTTGTAGCCCAAGTCTATAAGTCTCCTTACAAGATACCCCTTAACCTACTCTAATCTTCCTTTCCTGCCCACTTAACAAATACACACCCAGACTGTAAACAATAAAAAATATACTGGGGGAAAAACAAACTCTTTTGTGTGTGATACTTCAGCTTTAATTTACCTAGTCCTAGACCATTAATATTTCAACTTTCTTCTCTTTTCTCCGGGTGGTCACAGTGGTGGCGGGTGTGCTGAACCGTCACACCCTTGTTGTTTCAAATGCATAAATATTTTAGCCTGCTTTATTGGATATCCTTGTTTCACATCCCAAAACCTCGGTGGCACACAAGAACATACAGACTGTCACACATTACCTCTTTGCTTTCGTCTTTTCTTCTATTTCTATCTCTGTTCTAAATAATCTCGTTTTGCTCCTTTTCACACCCTCTTTTCTTGTATGAATGCGATTGGCTCTTTTGGCCCTGTGGGCTTTTAAAGGAGTCTATTGAGACACTTTTCATGCCCTCGTTAATTTAATTTGTATACTAACAATGTCCAACACCACATACTTTTTTTTTCTTTTGTAACATTCTGTGCTGGAAATGCACACAATTAAATCATATTTTCACACTTTTCTGCAAAAAAATAGAGCCTGCTTGGAAATGATGCACAATAATAAAAAAAAAAAACATAAAACGTAAATTTTTCTCAAGCTCTTCACTGACACTGTACTGTCCAACAAGCACACTTTTGATTTTTCTAAGGATACAATTTGGTGTGGTGGAAATGACAGTATAATTAAAAAAAAAACTAACGATCAGTATGAATTGACAAATCATTTTCACACATTAAATATCTGAATGTTTTATGTCTTTCTTTATATCAACATAGTTGTACAAATTAAACAATTTTGTAATGGATTTCCATAGTTTAAGATTAAAAATCTGTCTAGAACAAGCACTTACATTAAAATGATTGGTGCTTTACAACAAGGTCCCATTAGTTAAGGTTAGTTCCCTTTCAGGAACGTCGAGCTGCTTGAAACGCTGCGGGAACGCCTCTTGCGTTGTGCGTCATGAAGCACGTATGGAATCAGCCCAATGGCGAGACGGAACGTCACGAGTGACGTCATCGACCAGGAAACTATAAAGCACACCCCTGAACACAACGGCGACAGCTTCTGTTGTCTTCAGCAAGCGCTCTGTGTGAATCTGTCCCTGTGTTTTTGTCTCTTCTTAGTGATTGCTAGGCAGGAGTTTTTCACTTAAAAAACTATATATATTATTCACATATATCATTATGACGAGCGAACAGCTATACAGAAAGTGTGTTCCCCCCTGTACTCGTTTTCTCACTGGTGGGGATACACACGATCTGTGTGTTGTTTGTTTGGGAGTGCAGCATGCCCAGTCAGCTCTCGAGGAGGCTGATTGTGAGCATTGCGAGCGTTTTCCTATAAGAACCCTCCGCTCCCGCCGATCACTCTTCGAGGAGAGTGGTTTGGTTCCCGCTCCCCGCGGCTCGGGTCCCGCTTCTGTCGAGTTAGAGCGGCAGCGCTTGTCGTGGGGATCGCAAATGGATCTGTCATCGGGGTTTGAGATGGGCTCTGCCTTATCTCAGCCTTTACCTGCCAGTTCCAGTGCCCCAGTTCCGGGTGTGGAAGCACGCATTGCGGTTTCTTCCCCCCGGGCTGAGGCACCAATCCTGCAGCTATCCAGATCTGAGGAGCTGGATGTTGTCAGTATTGAAACAGGGGATGTTGAGGACTCGTCACCTCACTCTCCTGAACATGAGGAGCTTGTGGAGGTGCTCACTCGGGCTGTTTCTAAATTAAGCATCGAGTGGCCAGCTGCTAGGCAGGAATGTGTTTCTAAAAGTAAGCTTGATGAATGATTTTTGCCTTCCCGCTTTCAGCCTCCACGGCGGTGACTTCCATTTCTTCCCGACCTCCACACCGAGGTGTCAAGGTCGTGGAAGAGACCCGCCTCTTATCGTGTGTTTAGTCCCCAGACATCCACATATTCTAATATCTCGGGGGCTAAATTATATGGTTATGGGGCGATGCCCAAGGCGGAGGAGACTCTAGCTAACCATCTTTCTGCTGAGTCTTCCTCGTCTCTTAAGGCACCAGCTTTACCCACCAATCCTCTCAGAAATACTTCAGCTTTGGTGGGTAAGGCTTACTCGGCGGCTGGGCAGGCTTCGGCGTGTCTGCACACTATGTCTATACTGCAGGCATACCAAGCCGATCTTTTAAAAGATATGAGTGAGAGTGAGGAGGTCAGCACTGACGTGGTTCGAGAACTGCTTCAGGCTGCAGATTTATCTCTGCGTGCTACCAGGGAATCGTGGTGGGCCCCGAGCAGGCTCTGGTAATGGAACAAGAGGTGAAAACGCTCCTTCAAAAGAAGGCTATAGAACGGGTTCCTCCTCCCAGCAAGGAGTCAGGTTATTACAGCCGATATTTCATCGTTCCACAGAAGGATGGGGGGTTGCGTCCAATTTTAGATCTGCGCCTATTAAATCGTGCTGTAGCCAAGCTCAAATTCAAGATTCTTATGCTAAAGCAAATCGTGTCACAAATCAGGTCCGAGGACTGGTCTGAAGGACGCATACTTCCACATCTCCATCCTTCCGCAACACAGGAAGTTCCTGAGGTTTGCTTTCGAGGGCGAATCGTACCAATATCGTGTTCTTCCGTTCGGCCTAGCTTTATCTCCCCGCATGTTCACGAAGTGCATGGACGCAGCGCTAGTCCCGCTGCGGCTCCAGGGAATTCGTATATTGAACTACATAGACGATTGGTTGATTCTCGCTCAATCGCAGCAGCAAGCGGTTCGGCATCGAGATGTCGTCCTTGCATACATCAAGAAATTGGGGTTGAGGCTGAATGCCAAGAAGAGTGTTCTATCTCCATCACAGATAACATATTTTCTGGGGGTATTATGGAATTCGGTAGCAATGCGGGCTTGCCTGTCGCCTGCCCTCATCGCTTGGATTCTCTCAGCTGTAAAAAGAGTAAAGCTAGGCCAGTTGCTCATTGTAAAGCAGTTCGAGAGACTGCTGGGTCTGATGGCAGCAGCGTCCAGTGTTATGCCCTGCGGCCTGCTGCACATGAGACCATTACAGTGGTGGCTCAGGACCAAGGGGTTCTCCCCGAGGGGAAACCCCCTCCGCGTGATCAAAGTTACACGGAGTTGTCTCCGTGCCCTGGTCATGTGGAGGGATCCTTGGTTTCCTGTCCCAGGGACCTGTGTTGGGAGCTCTTTGTCGTCGTGTAACGCTAATGACAGATGCTTCCCTCACAGGCTGGGGGGGCGATCATGAGTGGTCGCCCAGCCCAGGGTCTGTGGCAGGACCATCATCGATTTTGGCATATAAATTGTCTAGAGATGTTGGCAGTGTTTCAGGCTCTGAAGCACTTCCTGCCAGACCTGAGAGGTCATCATGTTATTGTCCGGTCCGACAACACATCGGTGGTCTCTTACATAAATCATCAGGGGGGTCTGCGCTCTCGCCCTTAATACAATCTGGCTCGCCAGATCCTTCTATGGTCCCAGGGGAAGCTTCTCTCTTTGAGGGCGATCTATCTCCCGGGGTATTTAAATCAGGGAGCGGACATCCTGTCGAGGCAGGGGCCGAGGACCGGGGAATGGAGACTCAACCCCGAGGTGATGGAGCTCCTTTGGATGCAGTATGGTCGTGCTGAGGTAGACCTATTTGCGTCCAGGGAGACATCACACTGTCCCCTGTGGTTCTCTCTCAGTCATCCAGCCCTGCTGGGGTTGAATGCTATGGTACAGGCGTGGCCGAGGGTCATGCCTGTACGCCTTTCCCCCGATTGCTCTGCTCCCAGGAGTTCTGGAGAGGGTTCGCCGGGACGGGGTCAGTCTATTATTGGTAGCCCCGTTTTGATCGGCCCGAGTATGGTTTGCAGACCTAGTGTCTCTTCTAGACGGCTCTCCTCTGGAGATTCCGATCAGGAGGGATCTTCTCTCTGAGGCGAGCGGGTTGATACTTCACCCCCGCCCAGAGTTGTGGAAGCTATGGGCTTGGCCTCTGAGGGGGCCCAGCTCATAGGGGCTGGTCTCTCAACCGAGGTTGTTGAGACCATCCTTCACTCCAGAGCTCCTTCCACGAGGAGGTTATACGCCTTGAAGTGGAGGCTCTTCACTTCTTGGTGTGGAGAACACCTGCTGGACCCATTTAACTGCCCAGTGGGTGCAGCGCTGAAGTTCCTGCAGGAGCGTTTCTTCTCAGGGCTATCCCCCTCCACACTAAAGGTGTATGTGGCGGCACTTGCTGCTTACCATGTCCCTTTCAGTGGAGTTTCTTTGGGGAGACACCCATTTATAACCCGCTTTCTTCATGGTACTTTGAGGCTGAGGCCTGTAGTCTACACGAGGGTGCCAGCATGGGACTTAGCTTTCGTCCTAGAAGGTCTTTCCCTAGCTCCCTTTGAGCCTATTGAAGTAGTTGCTGATAAATTTGTTACTTTGAAAACTATTTTTCTCCTTGCCATTTCCTCTCTTAAGAGAATCGGAGATATTCAGGCTCTCTAGGTTGCTCCCTCGTGCTTGGAGTTTTCACCTGGGATGGCGAAGGCTTTTCTCCACCCCAGGCCAGGTTATGTCCCTAAGGTTCCTACCAATGTGGCCAGACCGATAGTTCTACAGGCCTTCTGTCCTCCTCCTATTTCATCATTGGATCAGGAAAAGCTTAATCTGCTCTGCCCTGTTCAGGCTCTAGATGCTTACGTCCACAGAGCTGCCCTGTGGAGGAAATCAGAACAGCTGTTCGTTTGTTTTGGACCACCTAAGAAGGGATCCCCAGTGTCTAAGCAGAGGATGAGCAAGTGGGTGGTTGAGGCCATCTCACTTGCCTATGAGTCGGTTGGTCAGCCTTTACCTTTGGCTGTCCGAGCTCACTCTACCAGGGGTATGGCGGCTTCCAAAGTCTTATCGTTTGTGATGAGGCAGGCTTCTCCTCACTGCATACTTTCGTCAGGTTTTATGACCTAGACCTCAGCCGAAAGCAGGTGCTTTCGGCTGAATTTAATTGTTGATTCACACAGTCGGTCACTTGCTCTTATGGCGACGTGGGTATTAGCGTTCCCGCAGCGTTTTACACAGCTCGACGTTCCTGAAAGGGAACGTCCCGGGTCACATATGTAACCCTAGTTCCCTGAAGGAACGAGACGCTGCGTGTCGTTGCCACACTCCCGGCATTCCCTTGATCGACTTGCTTCAGACTCTTCCAGAAGCTGTCGCCGTTGTATTCAGGGGTGTGCTTTATAGTTTCCTGGTCGATGATGTCACTCGTGACGTTCCGTCTCGCCATTGGGCTGATTCCATACGTGCTTCATGATGCACAACGCAAGAGGCGTTCCCGCAGCATTTCACGCAGCATCTCGTTCCTTCAGGGAACTAGGGTTACATACGTAACCCGGGACGTTAACAGTATTAAATAATCTGTTCTGAAATTAAATAAAACTGTTCTTTGTTAGTTTTTATCATCTCAGGTCCATCACACTTTTAAAATATAGACACAAGTTTTGATTTTAATAATGTATTAAATTGATAGTAAATGTTGAAATAAGATTAATATATGCTATATTAAAGGTTTTTGTTATTGTTAGTTCAAATTAACTTACCAAAGTTACCAAGACATCTGAACATTTTAAAATAAATGATGAAGGCTTGAAAAGTTACCAAAAACCTTAAAAAAAGGACCTAGTACATAAAAGTGCCTAAAGTTAGAAGTCTATTTTGTGCAGGTCATATCAAAGGACACAACGTTTTTAGAGTCCCAGCAGAGCTTTCCTTATTCAAATGTCCAATCTACTCTCCTCTCTGCTGAGTATTTCCTTTAATAGACCTCCAATGAGGCGTTGGGAGTGAAGCATCAAACACAAGTTCATTAACCTGCCGCTTTTCTGAAGCATCTTCCTTTCTCCCCTCACCTCGGTAATGCGCTCTTCCTGCCTGCCTCAGTCATTACCTTTCACTCTGATGTGTGTGGATGCAATTGCATGATTGTGTACGTGTGCATGTGTGTGTGTGTGTTTTTGTCTTAGTTACATCTTACCATCACAGTGTCTTGGCACGCATACGCCCACACATGGTGCATAAAAGTGAGGACGTTAGAGGTGATCTTCGGTAGGCAAATGGGAGCTACGAACGGAGCCTTTGACGAGACAAAATATACTGCCAAACTCAACACACAAACACACACCCAGGAGGAGGGAAAACACAGACCAATAAGCAATTTGAAAAGTTGGAATTGGATTTTGCAGAGAAGGAGGAGGCCGTCGAGGACTCTTTTCTCACAAACCAGTACCCGATGGAGCACATGCACACATACGAACCTGACAGGATGCCATATTGAAATGTGCACTGTCTCTGGGGCACTTATTCACCCCTGACATTTTTTTTAAATGCAAAATGGATTGTTTTTGCCCGCTGACCCAATCACCTTAGCCAAACTCCAACGTGGCCCCACCCTTCCCTGGACACCCCCGCCCCATTCGCCGAGGACTCTCTTCTCATTTGCCTATTCATTTAAAAACACCAAATGCCCACTGAGATCCAATATGGGGCAGAGGCAGGGGGCTCGAACAGGCCCACAGCGGGGTAGAGCCGTGAAAGAGACGGGGGAAAAGAACAGAACAACCTGGTAGAGAGGAAAATAAAATAAGGGAGAGAGGTGGAGGATGACCAGGCGTCATGAGGAAACATCTTCAAATGTATATCTCTCACTTCTCCTCCCTCATCCAGCTTTCAGGCTGGTGGGTGGCGGGTTGATTGGTTAGAGCTGCCCGCTTTGCTCGATGGGTCCTGTACGTGAACGGACCATTCTCACCCCCTCTGTCTTTCTCTCGGTAGATGGAAATGCTATTAAAAGACACAAAACTGGTACACAAGGTCAGATAAAGTCCACTAGACGTTCCTTAACACGTTGCTTAAGGCCAAACAGAGGTTTAAAATGAAAAGCTCAGATCAGCTTGCTGATAAAAGTTTCTGGAGTTACTGTGGGTGGTGTAAAAAGTATTGATAAAATATGTTAAGTGAAATTACTGGGTAAATGTTTTTTTTTAAGTATAGTAGTGAAGTTCAGTTCCTCAAGTAATTTACACTCTTCTGTGTTTTGTGGTTTGACGAACATTGAGAAAGAAAAGGTGAGGAGAGAGAAGAAAGAGGAAGATTGTGTTATCAAAACATATAGCAAACGTCTTGATTAATGTAGCAGCAGCATTAGAACATGGTGAACAGCCAATCACATTCCTGTCGGTCATTATCCAGAAAAAAACCTTGCAGTTTATTAGTAAAATTGATCATTGTATGAACACTAAAAACACAATTTTAATGAATGTTAAAATTTGACTTTTTGACACAAACATCAGCATGTCTGTCCATATTAACAGTAAGACTTTGGTAGCATATGTGAAGAATAAACTCATCCAACTAGCTTGATTTAATGTTTTTTAAAACCTGAAACACATGTGCGCTCTTAAAACAGCTTATATTTTCTCATTCTTCCTTATTCTCTCTCTCTCATCACACAAACACACACATACACACGCAGGTTATTAGGCTTAATTGCAGAGGCGATGCTGCTTTCTTCCATGGTACAAGCAAAATCAAAGTGGAGCTTTCCCTCCTCCTTTCTTCTTCCTTCATTGCCTGCAATATGCTTGTTCCCAGACCTCTTGTTCTAAATACTTCAAGCACCTGGTGACAATGAGGCTAGTTGTGGACCTCTTAAAACGCAATAATCTCCATATGAAAAGAAATTCATTGTAAACGACTCCCTCCATACATTAAAAGTAAGGTGTTTATGGTTAGCATCGTCTTTTGAAGACTCATGAACTGCCAACGTATGCCGTGCAAGTCTTCGTGGCTAATCCATACAGAAATGCAGCCGTTAGCACAAAAGGGCATCCCATAGTGAGGAGCATATGCAAAAATCACTGCCACATAATAGCCTCTATATCCTTAGGATATTGAGAGTGAGCCACCAGTGAATACAAAAGGATTTGCCCTACCACTGGCAAACCTGGCGGTCACGCGGCCTCACTAATGCTAACATCAGGGCTTATGGCATACCTGTACCCCAGGAGAGATAAGCGAGAGCCGTGTTCAATCCGCTGCTAAGCCAAGTGTCCCCAGTGAGATGGCTCACCTATTGTCTATGCTCCTTATCATAATGTAGGCCATGTTGTCTTCCCTATTTCGCACCGACCATTCAATTAGCCCCCATTTCCATAGTAATTGAGGCAAGCGTTGGAAGGGTCAGCCATGACAAGGGGATGAGAAGTGCCCGACAAGACTTTTTTAAAAGGGCTCTGTTCGAGCTGGCACACAAGCAGGGTCTTTAATGGTGTCTTTCTTTTTAGCAGTTGTTGGTCTTGTTCAGAACACTGGCGTAGCATTTGTTATAGCTATTTTTAAGCACTGCTTTACTTGTCAGGTTATCTTATTTTTGGATTGTAAGGTTCAGGTGTTAAGAATGCAAAGTATATTTGTTGAATGTTAAAATAAATTCTGAGCCACAGGAGCTGTATTGTGCTAAGCATATGACACCATTTGTATCTCTTGTGCTAGTGGAAGTCAACTACGACAATGAATTTTGCCTGCATTTTCTTATTAATCAGATTTGACTGTCTGATTATTAAGGATGTAAAAGATGTGAGGAACAGACTGTTATCTATGTCATTATTTACTTAAATTAGCACTAGTTCGCTCAAAAATTCTGTCATCATTTGCTCACCACCATGTCCAAAACTGTATGACATACTTTCTTCTGTAGACCATAAAATAAACTGTTTTGAGAAATGCATCAGTGTTTTTTGTCTATAAAATGGAAGTCAAAGGTCATCAACACTGTTTGGTTACCAACATTATTCAAAATTCTTCTTTTGTGAGAATATATTTTGAAGGTGGTTAAATGATGACAGAATTTTCACTTTTGGATTAACATCTGAGCCATTCAAATTTTGTGTCTCAAGAACCAATGACATTTAGCATAACTGAGGTCAAATCTGATGTTATATGTATTGGCATGCCATATTTACATTTACTCGCATGTAAAATTTTATTGAAGAGCTGCAATGAAACAGGTTCTCATTCAATAAAATTTTACATTTCATCCTTCTTATCTGACAAAGCTATCATATGACTTCAGAATAGCTGCGTACAGAATACTTTTACAGTGTCGTTTTTGGGGCTTGAGACCTGATTCATTTTCACTGTATGGAAAATAGCAGTACTAATGGTCTGCTAAACTACATTTTTTGCATTCCCCAGAAAAAAAGAACATAGTTTGAAACGGCATGAGTGAAGTTAATGTTGACAGAATTTTCATTTTCATTTAATTATTCCTTTAAAAAATGATGGTACGTCCTGGTGTGGGACTAAAGACTGACAAATAAGTCAATGTAAATCCCACATTAAACACAAGCCTGTCACATATGTCTAGTGTCTTCTCTTTTTTTCTTATTTAACCGTCTCTGTCACTTTCTCAATCTGTCTTTCTGTCGCTTTCTCTCTCTTTCAGAGAAAGTCACGCTGTCATTACTAGAACTTTGTTTGGCTGTCTTTCTCTGTCTCTTTTTCTGTCGTTCACTCTCTGTCTCTATCTACCTCTCTGTCAGAGATAGTGCCAATAACACTGGCAGTCAGTGCCAAGCTCTTATGTAGTTTTATGTACACCACCCCTGTCTGGCAAGACATATGACTGAAAGAGAGAGAGGGAGGAGGAGACAAATAGAGAGAAAAGGAAACAGGGGATTGCATGCAGATGCAAGGCCCTTCTCGTTTACAAATATGCAAATAATGTTGCCTTTGTGATATGCAAATGAGAGATTACAGACCGCTAATTAGGGTCAAAAGAACTGTTCACGTCAATTAGGGAGAATAAAAAATGATACCCCGATCGGCTGGCCCTCTTCCCTCCCACCCCTCCACCTCCTACCCTTGCAGCTCACCCCTGCCATGGATATCCTTCCCTTTTGTCTTAAAAACAGGAACTAAAATGAGGACCAATAAAAGAGACATTAACACAGGGGGCGGCGAGCATATGCCTTCAATTGTCAATCTTTTATAAGATCAGTCCAGCTGCACCTCTATTGAGAGCCGCCTCCACCTCTTCCCTCTTCTTCTCCCGGCTATGTACCTGTCGGACGCGGCTGCAGGGAGAGCGAGGCCTGGATTTGCATTCTAATGACCCCACCACCACCACCACCCCACACACACACACACACATCGCCATCTTCCACTCCCTTTGCCTGGCCCCTGAGAGGCAGCCCCTTGCATCACCCAGAGATCAATTAGAGCAGTCCCACCGCCTGCCGCTACTTGTGCCGACCTCTCTCTCCTCGCTCCTCACACTCTCCCTTCCCTCTCTATCTGTTCTCTTCTGCCCTCTCGTTCCCTTAACATCCAGCCATCCCTCTCTGGGACGTACTGCTGCTCACTTGCTTCCCTCTCTTTCCACTGATCCCTCATCCGGTCTTCTCGCTCCTTTTCTTTACTCAAATTTCTACTCAGTTGTTCCTAAAGCTAAACTGCCATGCAGTTTACTGTCTACATAAGCAACATCATAACTGAATTAGACCTCATTCTCTCTACATATACAACCAATACAAACTGTACTCATCACGCAAAGCACTGAGGAAACTTCACTCACAATTGATTTCAGAAGAAAGGTGATAGCATGTTTAAGCAAATGACACAATATATATAGATGCACACACACACACGCACGCACGCACGCACGCACACACGCACACACACACACACACACACACACACACACACGCACGCACACACACACACGCACACACACACGTTTACTTAGCTATCTAAATGGGGACATTCCATAGACGTAATGGTTTTTATACTGTACAAACTGTATATTCTGTCCCCTTACACTAACCCTATCCCTAAACCTACCCATCACAGGAGACATTCTGCATTTTTACATATTTAAAAAACCTTTTATTACTTTATTTTTAAACCTGATTTACAAATGAGGACGTCCCTAAAGGGAGTTTTTTGGAGATTTTGTCAGGTTTTGGTCACTTCTGGGTACAAATTTGTCCCCAAAATATAGTTAAGTAGGTATACACACACACAGGATGTGGCGTGACACAATGTGACAAGTTTCTGACAGTAAACCGATGTTCTATTTATACATATAAATAGGATATATAAATATATCTATCTATCTATGTATATATCAAGAGTCAAGAGTGTACCTATGTTGCTTAAATTTGCTGATACTAGGTTTGGGACAGAACGTTTGTCTCTCCCTCAAGTCATGGATTTTTTTTTTAAGCTGACTGTTCTGTCAAATGCCCTTTCCTCTGATATCCTCCAGAGAGTGCTGAGAGCGGGACGGTAACCCCATTCAGTATTGGCAGCAGGTCTACAGAGCCACAGCTGGATCCTTCCTACAACCCTCCAGTCTGCAAATGTGGCCTCTTTCTCACCTCATCCTCTGCCAATCACAGGGCCAGCCAACCAGAGGATGAGCGGCAGATCTGGGCTTTACATAGATTTCTGATGCCACTGATTCAGCCGATCAGTTTAAAAAAACAGAAACCCCTCTCAGTCCAGCAGTCCCAGTGTGCAGTGCTGATTGTCAGTGTGTTTAAATGCACAGTTTTGACAACTCATGCCAGTTAAGGAAAAAATCTAAACGGTGATTGAAAAGGACAGGTGGTAAAGAAAGATGTGGGTAGAGAGAGAGGGTGGAAAAAAATGGGGGAATTGAAGGGCAGATTAAAAGGTCAGGGCACAGAGCAGTCTGGTCTGTGTTTGCTCCCTCTCTCTCTGTCTCAGGTGCAATCATTATGGAGGTCTGGGCCGCGGGTGTCGAGGTCTGCTGACTATGGAGCAGCTTCCATTAACAGAGTACCAACACTCCAGCACTGAGTAGCTCTCAATTACTGTCTCCCTGCCCGCGCAGACTCCAGACACACTGTCACCCTGGAGAAAGAAAGAAACCAACAGAAAGTGGGATTATGTGTATAACAACTGCTCTAGATTGACTCAGACAGGCAGTGTGGCTGCCCTCCAATTGCATCCACAGACAAATAAACAAATGTTAACATGCGGTAGATGTGCACTAGAAATATTTTTGCGAAGGATGGTATTATTAGATATAAGGCCCAAAGGCATGTATAGTGAACACACAGGATAGTTCACTCAAAACAAACCCATCCATAATCAAAAGAAGAACCATTTACTCATGTAATCGTTCCAAACCTGTATGATTGTCTTCTACAGAACACTAATAAATGTTTTAGGCACAATCCACTAGAAACTGGAGTTTTTGAGTTTTTGAGTTTCGAAAAATGATGTAAAGCAACATTAAAAGTATCATAAAAGTGGTCCATATGACGCATGCAGTATACTTTACATTTATGAAGTCATATGAAGTCGTACAATAGCTTTGTGTGAGATATTATGCGAGAGAAACATACCGTAGTTCTCCTTGGCACGTTCATGAGAGAATTGTCATCTTTGATTTGTGTATGAATCATTAATTTGATTCACATAATTTCAATTCATTGATTCACTCAGTTCAAAAAATAATGATTGAGAATGAACGATTCTCACACAAAGCTATCACATGACTTCATAGCTCACAAGTCATAGGCACCACTTTTTAAAAATACTTTTTATGGTTATTTTGCATCCTTTTTAAGGCTTGAAAGCTCCTGTTCCCCATTCATTATAACTGTAGAGAAAATATATGCCTTATTTTGGGAAGAACAAAAAATGAAATGTGTAAATGAAAATGTAATCTTAGGGAGAATGATTTCTTATAAAGATTCAACATAGTGCTCAACAGAATCAAACTGATGGTGAATCAAACCAGCAACCTTATGAGGAGAGACGTCCTCCTGACAGTAGATTTCAAAATAGTTTGCGCACTCAGATAGAGAGGACTAAAAAACTAGAGCATCTCAACCATAATCACTGGCCAACTGCATGGAGAATAAACAAAATCGTTCTTCGTCCAACTGCAATGGATCAGACAGATTAGCCTCTAAATTGTGAAATTTCCCCTTAGACTCAATGACCCCCATGGCTAAGGATTTGGGCCTGAAAGGGGCCATGATGGGGGTGTTGGGGTGTCACCGTGAGGATTAATGCTTCCCCACCCGACACACACACACACGCGCATACAAAAACGCAGAGATTTCTCCCTCCTCCTAATGATCTGTGAACCTCAGCTCTTCTCCTGCTTCCCAGCGCCTGTCAATCAAAGTCCAGATGGAAAAAGGAGGTTTTGGGGTTAAGGAGGTGGAGTAGGGCATGCTGGGAGGGTGAGGGAGGGGGTATGTGTGTCTGAGAGGGTGGTCATCATTCACGGGCAGCAGGCAGTTCCCAGTGTATTGATACGGCCGGCCAGAAGACGGGGCAAGGGAAGAAATGGTAGAAATGGAGTGCACAAAAATGGATTAGCATAACAGAGCCTGTCTCGTTAAAATGAGCATACCTCCCCTTTCCTGACACATCTCCTCTGTGAGACCTTGAGCTGCTGCATTTCTACTTCCACTTCTGCACCTTCATCAAATACTTATTTGTTTAAAGAAACAACCAATAGTTGAGGTCACAAATCATAAATTACATGTAAATGACTATGATATAAACATGAAATGAATGTGATGTGAGCTATTAAGCACCCATAGGAAGAAAAAACACAAATGAGGTTTTTAATATCTCAAATGCTTCTCTTAGCAGCAATGAGATGAAATGGAGGGAAACGTTCGCATAAATCGCCTTCGTATGTGACACCAGAGAATAAGAACTCTGTAATCTCATGTGTCTCAGACACGTTTCAGAAAAGATATCAACAATGTTTTAGCCTTTCCAAAATACTGAAGTCAGAGATTTCAATATAACCTCAAATCTTTCTCATCAAATAATTCAAAAATGTATCAGAGCTCTATAATCTTACAGCATCTCAACAAATATCTATGTTTTTATATTTATTTCTCCTAAGGAGTTTTACATTTAACAGGCAAAGTTGTAAACTGAGCGCTACATGAGCTACAAAAGAGCGGCTTCTAAACAAGAAAAGTGTCCTTCATGGGTACCTTCATCCAAATGGGAGCTTTTCTAAAGCATTTTCTGTACATACAGTCTGTGCACTGGTTTGATCACACAATGACACCTCTATAAATCACATTCTTTATTAGTCTTTTTTACATCTATAGTATGTACTAACTGCTTGAGTGAGGCTCTATGGAGCATACCAGCAGGAACAGGTGTCATGCTGGTCATAAGATGAGAGGGATCAATAGAACTGCTGATCATCTCAATCGATCTGCGGGGCCTCCAGCCGATAAGATCAATAAAGCAGATGTATGCCTGCATGCCAAATGCTCCCCGCCTGATCTCTTACCACAGATCGCTTAAGCTCCAATATGTCCGCCAGGAAGACATTCTTTGAGTGATTTTTGGATGACTCTGATAAATACATATTGTATATCCTGTTTGGTTTGTTTTGTTTTAAACCTCAATATATTCTAGCATAGAAGATCTACTGTCATTAGGGTGAATATTTACACAAACCTTGAACGTGACATAATAAAACAACATTTAATTTAGCAGGGTTCACACAGTACGATTTTGGCTGTCTGAGACTAATTTTGTGAATCCTTAAAGATTCCTCTGATCCTAGGCCAAAATCTGAAGTCTTTGATCGCTAATTTGACATGTCCGTCGACAGACCATTGATCAAATTTGACCACAGATGAAATTCTGGCAGTGTCAGAAGTTTTAAGCCGCAATCCTGCAGTATTCTTCTCAGATAACTGTCAATCATGCACAAATAGGAGCACAGAGCCTGCTGACGCAATAAATGAGACAACAACAAACCACCACTTGCTCCACACACTCTTCATTTTCCAGTTTTTTTTTTAAAGCCATGATAGCTAGACGCTAGAGACTGATTTTGTTTGCTAGCCACCATTTCTATCTCGCATGCAGATGCAGCTCACAGTCACTGAATGTGTCACGGATTGATTGAGAATGATTTGAGAATGACCCATGAGTTTCAATGGAAGCATGAACGTCTGACCATCTGTACAAAGGAGTCAAATGATGAATTACATTTTAAATTACATTTCAAATCCCAAGTTTTTGATGCGTTCTCAGACTTTTGGACCCCATGGTATATGAAGATTCATGCACAATACATTTTAAATATTTGGGTTCAGTCATAAAAAAAAAAAATATTCAGCAAGGATGCATTAAATAGACCAAAAGCGATGCATTTATACTGATACAAAAATTTATATTTTATTTAAAAGTTGTTCTTTTGAACTTTCTATTCATAAAAAAATGGTTTCCACAAAAACATTAAGGCAGCAAAACGTTTTTTTAAAACTGATAATAACAAGAAATGTTTCTTCGGCACCAAATCAGCAAATTAGAATGGTTTCAAGAAAATTATACGACATTAAAGACTGAAGTAAAATTTTTAAATGTGAGATAGAAAACAGCTATTTTAAATTGTAATTAAATTTCGGTTTCATTATTATTATTATTATTATTTTCATTTTTCATTCTTGGGGCTGTCGGAGCGTGGTCTACCTTCGCCACGACACACACACAATAAAATTTCACATTACAATTTTTACTGTAATTTTGATCAAATAAATGAAGTCTTGAGCATAAAAACAAAAAAAAAACATTCAAATGTGACCCCATACTTTTAGGTAGTGTATGACAAAATATAGAAATCTGGTAATTGATGTCCAACATTTTTCAAAAATAAATGTTATGATCAGACTTTAGATTAGGGTCTAACTCTCACTACTAACTATTAACTGTGACATTTGCCTCAAACTCCTAATTACTGCTTATTAAGGTAGTCATTTATTTATACATTTAGGTATTGGGTAGGATTAGTTATGTAGAATAAGGTCATGCAGAATTAGACATTAATATGTGATTTAAAAGTAATAATAAACAGCCAATATCCAAGTAAAATGCATGCTAATAAGCAACTAGTTAATAGTGAGGATTGGACCCTATACTACAAATATGCAGTTAAATAAATTGACTTCAAACGCCTTAAGTATTCCTAAACTCACTGAACCCTAACAGGGTTGAAAGCTAAATGCCAGCAGTACGGCACAAGAGTCCCCTAAAATCCTGGCCTGACCCTGGGAGTCTCACACACACTCTCTCTCCCCTGGCCACGGCTCTTTGTTTACTTTCACTCTCCGTTAGCTAGCTCTGCTGGAGCGAGGAGTGAATGGTCGAGGTATTGTCTCTTCCTCATGACCCTGGGTGACCTCATTCAAAACCCTCAAAAACGCCATCTGCATGATCCAACAGTCAGGGGCCAAAGGAGCATGGAAAGGTGACAAGAGCTGCATGACGTAAGAAACAAAAACCAATCAAAGAAGATGGAAATTAATGAATGATAGCCTGATGACTGATTGATTTTAGTCAGACGGCAACAGAGATGCATTTCTGTCTCTATAGTGTTTTATTCACCATATATAGTTTTGATTTAGATTGATAGACTATAGAGACAAACTAAAATCTTTTTTTTTTTTTACCCCCAAATAAGCACTGTGATGGCATCAGATGGTAAACACTTTGATACACAGTATACTTATGGTATGGAATAATTAGCATATTCCAATTTAATGGTATTCACAAGCTACATTTTGTTACTTCAAATGAATGTATTAATGTGCTACATCTCAAAATAACATTCTTTATAACACTCTTATAAAAGGTGTTTACAGTGACGACACAAAAGAACCATTTTGGGTACCCCAAAGAACCTTTTAGTGAAAAGTTCTTAAAATATATATTTTTTTCTTATTCTGAAGAGTAAGACAATGTATTTAAAGAAACTTTTTCCACTGTAAAGAATAGTGTGCACTGGAAAGATTCCACAGATGTTGAAGGTTGTTAAGGGAACTATCGATACCAGTAAAGAACCTTAGTTTTAAGAGTGACCATTTGCATTTTGGTGGTAGTTTTGGCATGTTTTTGTTAGAGTATAAAAAAAGCATTTTTTTGCATTTTCCATTCAATCATCATCATCTCTTTTTCCCCAATCTCTCGCTTCATCGCATTCCGAGTTGGAGCATTCCAGGAGCCAGCCTGCTGCATGTGCGCAGGAGGTCGTTTTTCCCATGGGGTTGCAGGTGAAAAACCAGGACTCTCTCAGCGCCTGCGAGGGACGCCATCTGTCCCCACAGCTTCGTCTGCGGGACCCATCACCCCATCCCCCCAAACCCACCGCCCCCTGCTCATCTCTCCATCCTTACCCCCTCTCTCTCAAACACCTCATGCCAGCAGGGCACATTACCCTGGAATGCAATTCCCCTCTTCACTCCTCTCCTCTTCTGATCTGCTTTTTTAATCTAATCTACCATCATCATACTGTACTGCACAAAGCCTTTGCAACAGAGTCAAATTATAATGAAGTTCAGGGCCAGGAAAGTGATGCTGTGTTCTTGTCAGGTCCTGCTCAGCTCCAGCCTGGTCTACAGTAACAATGCACAACCTGAGTCCAAAGGTAAGCAAGTTTAAAATTATTTAGAGGAATTTGCACTTGAATACTCTACTGAAATTGTATAATTGTACTCAATTACATTTCAAAGGCAAAAATTATATTTGATAGATTTTTTTAGATCTCCAAAGCAAGTCGAGAGACAGTCAAAGTAAGTTTTGCAGCTCATCATGATTTCAATAATTCAATCGTGCTGAGTTTACACGCTGAACAAATCACAAATCACACACACACACACACACACACACACACACACACACACACACACACACACACACACGTTTCCACAGACATAATGAATTTCATACTGTACAAACTGTATAATCTATCCCTTTACACTAACCCTACCCCATAAACCTACCAATCACAGAAAACTTTCTGAAGTTTTTCATTTTCAAAAAACATCACTTAGTATGATATATATATATATATATATATATATATATATATATATATATATATATATATATATATATATATATATATATATATATGTCACGGTGTGGGTTTGTCTTGTCATGTTTAGTGGTTCCCTGCCTGTCTATTAGTCTTCCCAGGTGTGTCCCGTTAACCACGCCCCCTTGTTATCCTGTTTAGATCGTTTGCCCCGGTATTTAAGCCCTGTGTTTCAGTCTGGTCTTTGTGAGTTCTTGTATTGTTGTAACCCTGTATGCATGCTGTCTTGTTCCTGTGTCTGGTTACCTTGTCTTTATTAAAACATTGCTGCACGTGGATCCTGCTTTCGTCTCTACTTCAGCTGCTACATAACAATATACATATATATACACTTTTATCCAGTGACTTACAAATGAAGAATACAAAGTTAGATGCAATTTATGTTTTCACTCAAATATGTTTTTTTTATATATTTTAGTAAGATTTTGATTAAATAAAAATTGTAGTGAATAATAAAACATTTCAAACTTGAATGAGACTCATTTGTAGCCATTGAGAACTGATTTAAACACATCTAGGATGTGCCAAGTTGCCATGTTGCTTAGCAACTGTAAACAGCTAAATACAATGAATTATATTACTTTCCAAAACAATTATTTATTTTGATAATTATCAATAACATTTGAACTTTTTGTTGAACAGTGGTGTCTTTAGCAAAAAGCCACTTGAGTCTATGCGTTACAGTGATTTTACCGCTGTTTTGTGCCTAAAAATTCCACTTATTAGCCTAACCATGGTAAATGGTTATAGCCTAACCTCTGGTGGCTTTTTGCATTAATATAGTCAGGTTTATGTTAAATACTTTTTTGAGATGGAAATGAACTGAAAAGAAGAAAACGATTAAGTTCTCATGAACGTCAGTAAGTTACATCTCATCGAAAGTATCGTCGAATGGATGCGCTCAGCTGAGTTGGTGCAGAAGCAGGACATAGCTGTGCTAACGGTCAGATGGTCCATTCCAGAGTGAGAGAGCACTTTCACGTGGGAACCCGGCCACTGGGTGCAGACAGACAACGCAGGGGCAGCTAAGTGTGAAGCTTCCAAACTGTCACTTACGCAGACAGCCTCCCTCCCTCTGCCTGTCTCTCTCTCTCCTCTCATCACACTTTATCCATGGTCCCTCACAAAAAACAGACAAGCACACAGGCACGCACACTCGTTCTCGCCATATAAACACACACACAAAACACAATGCGTCAATCTCCAGACCTCACTGATAGGTAGGAGGGGGAGGGAGGAAAGAAACAGGAGGGAAAGAGACAGAAAGAGAAAGACAGGAATGAGTTTGTGACATCCAACTACTTTTTATGTCCCTCGATCAGCTGAAGCACAGAGAATAAAGTCACAGAAACTGAAAAGGAAGTAAAAAACGAGACAGAGCCTCGACATGAGACAGAGAGAGTTTGTGGGACAAAATTGAGCTAAAGTGTCCCCATTCTCTCAGCGCCTGGGCGTAACAAAGCGGTGGGCAGGCGAGCAAGGACAGTGGAATGGGATGACAGTGAGTGGCGGTTCGCTGGGGCCCCCGTTCCTCCGCGCCTCTTTGGGGTCACCCTGCCGGTGACCCCACCCTGATTGTTTCCCTTGGCTCTGTCAGATCCCATTGTCGCTGACTGGTTTAATGTGGAGAAAATAGAGGAGGGGCAGAGTGGGCAGGGAGACGCCCCCTGGTCTTCCTCTGCTCTGAGAGATCTGACTATTTGACCTAAAAAAACAAATTGTCCAAATTTTGGGCAGATGAAATGAAGGTAGGAGATGAAGAGCGCCCCCATCTGACGGTGCAGATTATGAAGAGGGAGGTAACATGACTGCCATTAAGTTACAATGTAACTTAACAATGTTTTATGAAAAAAATCACAATTAATCAATTAATTCTGTTCAGGATAATTCAGAATCTGAGAATTCTGTTCATGAGAGTGAATTGAATTAGTCACACTCCACATGAAGATGAAATAGAATTTGAACTGGAACAAACAGGGTAGAAAAATCTAATCGACCTATCTGTATATTTATCCATCCATCCATTCATCAGTTGTACCTACTTACCTTCTTATCTACTGTATGTGTATGTATCCATCCATCCATTCATCTATCAGTTGTACCTACTTACATTCTTATCTACTGTATGTATCCATGTATCTATTCTATTTATCCATCCATCCATCCACCCATCCATATATCTAAAATTTGCATGAGAACCATTTCTGCACACAGAAGTAAACAACTTTTATGCAGTTATTTGTGAATGAAACCCAGTTTTGACCTCACTATATTTCCCCGTCTTATTGCTGATATTTGCAGACATTGTTCATTTATGCATGAACTGTCTAATGTGCTGATTGTATGACCCATATTTCTCACCCAAATACATTCACACATTCTGGCTGCTGGCTGCTATGAAAACACCATGCAAACTTATGTATCTACTGCTAACCACCTGTTCTGTGACTCAAAACTCACTTGTTTAACTTCAGTCCAAATTGTTTTAAGCCCTGAGGAGTCTTCATTAGATCAATGATGTAAGCCTATCCACTGCGGAAGTCCTTAAGTCAAATAACTGAACAGCAACCTCTAGAAAGGCCAGTGGGCTCTTAATTGAACAAATGGCTTGCTTAATTGATCATTGATTTGTGATCAATGAGGTACATGTGTTCTGGATCTTTACAAGCAAGTGATTGAGAGTGAGCAATACAATCTGCCAGGTAGTTTGGCAGCTGCCAATAATCTCACTTCCTCACTGTAAAGCATACAAGAAGAAAAAGAAAGCGAGAGAAAAGAGATAGTTAGAAACAACAGAAGAGTGTTTAGAGTTACAATAACCTTGTTTTGTCAGGACTATACATGTCGCTTTCGACATGGGGAACAGCTGAGTGCTTCTGGTACCCTGCAAGCACGCGCGCACACACACAAACAAACAAACAAACAAACACACAGGTGTTGGTTTCCGAGTGGCACGGGTCCACATGGTGTGGGGTATCACTTGGGTCCTCAATCTCCACTCTAAGGAAAACATCAATGGCTCTCTTTGATCCCCCACTCAAGGTCTGTCTTAAAAGGGCAATGGACGGATGGAGAGATGGGGGAGACACTCCACATCAGTGGGCATGGCCAGCAGCCTCAGGTACCTTCTCACCACACTCGTGCCATCCCATTAAATATGGAACACAAAGACAAAGGAGACGGGATTGGAGCAAGCGCAGGGGGAGGTGGGGGGACAGCACTCCATCCCTTTGAAGAGCAGATCTGATGAGGAAACCTACACAAACACACAGCTCACAAACAGGTTCATGGCAAAAAGGTTTTTAAACGGTCCTTTGCATTTACGGTCTTGAATAAACTCCACAATCACTGTGCTGGAGGGATGTTACACTGTGCCACTGCCCCACGAAAACAAGTTTGAAACACATCTCAACCATGAAAACAGCTCAAAAAAGCTTAATAACGTGGTGATAAATTGATGTGCATATCAAACTTCAGAAACCAGAAAAACATTAAAACAAAAACAAAAAGAGATATACTGTGAACGAGCATACACACAAAACAAAAGTAAAACCTTGATATGCACCATGTAGTGGGAGACAATTATTTGTCCATTCTGCAGTAAAATAAAATAATAAAAAATCCCAATATATTAATCCCAAACCATTATTATTATTATATATTTAGGCGACAGAGATAGATAGATAGATAGATAGATAGATAGATAGATAGATAGATAGATAGATAGATAGATAGATAGATAGATAGATAGATAGATAGATTGATCTATCACTTATCAGACACATCAATATCACATTCCTTATCCTGTAAATCAATACGGAGGATCCTTTTTCTTTCCTATTAGGGAAAAATGGAAAGGAAAGTACTCGTCCTTTAGTGTGTTTATGTCTAGGGCCTGTGGTCAGTGTGGGCAGGTCAGTAATTTAATCCTCTATCTGTGGGTGATTCATCTCCTACAGCTCTAGCCCTTTCATTTAGCTCTACCAAAGCGTGAAACATTCGGTCATTATATGTGTGCAGACTTGTGGGGAATGTGGGAATCATTGGCATCCCAGTGGCCAGTTTGAGTGAGACAATATACTCTCAAGATTAGATCAGTTAAAAGGACATGACAGTGTTGCTTACACACACAACTGCACACATACAATATACACACTGGACACACTTCAGTCGAAAGGAAAGTGGCACAGGCATGTACTAATGAATTTCACCGAACATTTCCACTGCTGTCCCGGGAAAATATTTGAATTGAACACAGATTGGGGTAAATTGTCAGAATGGAATCCTAAACTAGTCATTTAAGCCAAATTAAATTGGTAGAATAAAAAAACACCAGTTGACGAAATAGATCATTTTAACTATGGTAGATATATATTACGTAAACCTACAACATAACAAAGCATATGTGACAATTTGCTATGTGATAAATTTGTGCTTGTGAAAAATACCCATGTTCTGAGAATACAACTTAAACTTACCTTAATTATTTAGTTATTTAGACATTTAGAAAATGTCGGAGCCAGCTCAGCAACTTACGATTTGCCGACAACATTGGTCTCATAGCTGAAACTCTGCAAAATAGCCAAGTATTTATCGACCGCGTAAACGAGGAGAGCACCAGGTTCGGACAAGAGATCCACAATACAAAGACTGAATGGAAGCGGGTAAGATCAACACCTAAAGAAGGCGAGGTAATTGAACAACAACACGTCTTGCTGAGAGGAGAACCGCTCATGGAAGTAAAGACCTTCAAGTACCTGGGAGCAATAATAGCTGCAAATGGAGACTGTATGCAAGATATTCACATCAGAACTGCGACAGCGCTCTGTTCAATGGGCGATCTCCAAAAGATATGGAAAGGCAGAGGAATCAGCATACATACCAAGATGCGCTTGTATAAAGCACTGATCCAGCCAATAGCGCTATACAGCTGTGAAACTTGGACCCTTAAAAAAACGGAAGAGAAAAAACTCCTTGTATTCGAAATGGCTGCCCTAAGGAAGATACTCAGGGTTAGCAGATTAGACAAAATCCGTAACGAGATAATAATAGGAAAAGTAGATGGTAAACGAAAACAAGGAAAGGCCACATGGATAAGATCGATCGAATATCAGACAAGTAAGAGTTTACACCAGGCATCAATTGTGGCACGGGACAGAAATTTTTGGAGAGAACTAGGTGCCGACGTATTGGAACCCACGTCGGACTCACCAGCTGAGTGCTGATAAGGCGTAGAAGAAGAGAGAATTATTTAGTTGGACCTTTGAATTAATGTCTGCTAAGATTGAGTTTACGCTAGTTCACCAAAAAGCTAGTTCATTTACTCATATTCTTGTTGTTCTAAACTTCTATGACTTTCTTCTGTAGAACGTAAAAGGAGATATTTTGTGAAATGTATCTTTTTTCTACAATGGAAGTCAATGCTAAACGAAACGGTTTCGTTTCCATCATTCTTCAAAATATATTATTTTGTGTTATGTAGAAGAAAGTTCTACTTGTTTGAAATGACATGAGGGTGAATAAATGATGACATGTTTGGGTGTTTTTTAAACTATATGTTTGAAATCAACATTTGCAAAACACACACACACGCACACACACACACACAATAAAGCTGCTACGAGACAGCAGTGAGCCCCATGTGGCTGCATCCAGTAACTGCACATTCTCTCAGAGAGGTCCATTATTCTACCTGCTTCCCTTTCCCTTCCTTATTCTAGTCAATGAAAATACTGAATTACATCATTATCAATATGTTGGGTAAATATTGAACGAAATATTGAGACGGAAGGTTCTCTAAATTTGTGTGATGCAAAACCCCGTGACCGCAGACAGTATATCTTAACACCGACAATCCTTTTTCCCCCCTCAATCACTCCTTCCTCTTTTCTTTCTCTTCACCCTCTCCTGACTCTTTATGCTGATCCCGACTCCCAACCATCCGCGCAAACACACACACGCAATGGCGTCTCCCCAGGGGCACAGGGGAAGGGCAGGGAGGATGGAAATGAATTCAGCGATGTTGCAAGTGGCAACACGCATCTGCATCTGTAATTAACCCCCAGAACGACACACTGAGCTCCCTACTACTTCCCTCCATTCCTCCCTCCCTTTCTTTTCTATCTCTCTCATCCTCTCTCAAAGGCTTTTTAAGAGATGCTTGGTGGGCCAATTAGGGTGAGTGTCTATGTGTATGTGGTGCATGTGTGTGTGTGTGTGTGCGCGCCCTGGCACATCTTGAGTGTGGAGGAGTGTATGTTTGCATGAATTGATCTTTAAGTGGAAGTGTGTGTGTGTAGGTGTGTAAAGTGGCATCTCTTTGTGTCTGGGACCGGGCACATTTGCCTGTGTTTTAGCGTTCCCTCAGGCCAGCGCCGGTTGCGCTCTCTGCCCGGCTTGTGTTTGATGACATTTCCATATGGAATATCTCTGACATCAGAACGCTATAGCCAAAAGCACAAAAACACACACTGCCATGTGCCCATTTCGATAGCTTACACTGTTATCTATAAAACCAAAGTTAGGATCATCATCGAATCACATGCTGACACATTCACACCATAACATTTAAGTCCAACTCTGTGGCAAAGTTTAACAGGTATAGGGTCGACCACAGCTCTGTTGCCTCTCTCCCGTTGAGTGAATGCGATGGGGAAGGTTGACGGGGATCAAGAGGGACCCCTGGGTGAGGAACGGAGGAAGGAGAGTAGAGGAGGAAAGGGTAGAGAGGCCCACCTTCTGTCTCTTTAGAGGGGTGCATCACTGTGTGGCCAATTAGTAACGGCCGAGACACAGGGGCTAAGCACACAAATGTAACCAGAAACGCAGTTCTCTCTTTTGAAAATGCTCAATTTTCAAATTAATTTCAACTATGAAATAGTTTTACATAAAGGCTAGTGATATTTGGTTGATCTGGACTCTACAGATAATGTAATGATCTAGCTGCGGCGTATTTTTGCATAGTCAAGCTGCAGTCTTTATATCTCTGTCCGAGTATAAATAACACAATGTGTATATATCCAATATTCGAAGGACTAAATACACGAAAGACGAAGTGTCCAACACTGAGGCCGGTTGTATATGTGCTGTATTAAGCTGTACAAGCACATTAGAACATTTCTCATCAAAAAACAATTTTAAGGTCATTGAGTTGTCTTTATGGTTTTGGAGATTCTTGAAGCAGAAGTTCTAGGTAGCAAATGAAATGTGAAGCCCTCCGGAGTTCTTTAAAGCATCAGTATGATGGTTTTCAAGAGAAGTGATGATCTTAGAAAGGTTCTTGTTTGGCAGTGGACTGGAAAACCTTTTGGAATCTTTTTTAAAAAGTGCATAAAGAAGGTTTTGCTCATATTTATCCTTAGAAGACCAAATAAAAGCTTTAAAAGTTTATGGACTGTCAAATGGAAGAAGCTTAGAAAGAAAATACAAAATAAACTTTCGTAAATAGACAGAGGTAAGAGGGAAAATACTTTAGAAAAGATCCTCCTTGTTCACCTTCCTGATGTCTTTACACAACCCTGGACATGCATTATAAATGAACGGATAATTAACGTGTGCGATATTATAAGGAATATTAGCACTATAAGGGGAGCATCTGCCATACGCACAAAAACAGAGGCACTGTGGGTAAACAGAAAGGACTGTGGGTAAAGAGAGACGACTGCGGGTGTTCCCTCACCCCTCTCCTGATGGTGGGGTGTTGTGGCATGGAATATGATGGAAAATGTGGCCTGTGAATAATGCATTACCCTGTTGGTCAACAGTTCCTGATCTACTTCAAAGAATAGAGGACTCTTCGCTATTATGAGATTAAAACAAGCCCACCTTTGTCTGCAAAAAGCCACGCTTCCACTGAACATATCAACACTGCGATTCTGCCTGTCCACACATGAAAGTGCAGCTGCAGTTCAGGATGGCGTATTATTATGTGAGTGAGTGAGTGAGAGTGTGTGTGTGTGTGTGTGTGTGTGTGTGTGTGTGTGTGTGTGTGTGTGTGTGTGTGTGTGTGTGTGTGTGTGTGTGTGTGTGTGTGTGTGTGTGTGTGTGTGTGTGTGTGTGTGTGTGTGTGTGTGTGTGTGGTATCAAAGCTTGAAACTGCTTCCCTCTTTAGATATTAAATTTTGCCATTTTTATTTCAGTCAGACACAATTTTAATCATCTCACTCTGACAGCCCATCTAGACAAGAAAAGACTATATGATAAACAAGTAAAGCAACCAACCAGTTTGTGGATGTCTATATTAACTACTGTAGATCTAGCTAACACACTGATTATTCCATTAAGATCAAAGTATACTTAAGGACACTGCACTTGAGTTTTTTTTTTAATTCTTATTGCTTTTAAAACTTACTTGAATAAGATGATGGAAAAATCAATACCACAGAGAACGAAGGTGGAAACAACAAAAGAGGATATGTAAGGAGGTCACAACTTATCCACGTTTGTACAACCTGAATTTGAAAAAAATATGAAGATGATGCAACCACATGTGAGTTCAGGGTCAATGGATCATACTTTGAAAACCTAGAACACTAAATAGTGCACAAGACGTAACAGAACTGGTAATTTCATTTATGTTTGTGTGTGTTATAATGCTTCAAGCGATACCACGTTCACCAAGTACATGAAAAGTAATAGAGTAACTTTTGATGTTTGCTAGAGATTTAGCAAAAAAAGCAAAAAAGAGGGCCAATGATAGTCTAAAAAATGTAATTACATGCAAATAAACACATATTTGCAAGCCTATGAGCATCAAAAAGATTACAATGACCTGCTGTGTTGTATATCTTAATTCGAGCTTCTCAAATGACTACAGTCACTGATGTGAAAATAACACAAATATAATAAAACGGAGTGGGGAATATTGCTCTTAAGTGGCTGCGCTTTTCCACACGAGTAGCTAGTGTGACATAAAGTCCCTGATTGAGTCCTCTCAGGTGTGTGTGTGTGTGTGTGTGTGTGTGTGTGTGTGTGTGTGTGTGTGTGTGTGTGTGTGTGTGTGTGTGTGTGTGTGTGTGTGTGTGTGTGTGTGTGTGTGTGTGTGTGTGCGTGTTTGAGCGAGAAAGAGAGACATGGGTAGCTAATCCTCACGTAATCATTCCTCAACTTAATCTCTGTGTAACAACGTTAGCTCTGGTCTGGCAGAGAAAGTTAAATATTCACGATACAAGGCAATCTACTCAGTGTTCAAACAAAGTGCCCTGCCAAGTTCAGCCATGTATGTAGAAACTCGCTGAGGGAGAGGGAGAGAGAGAGAGAGAGAGAGAGAGAGAGGGGGGGGGGGGGGGGATCTATTTTATTATTCACATAAGGCATAATAAACCAGGGCTGCTCGGTTAGCACTTAAACTCCCAGTGCTTTAGTGGTTATCCTTAATGCGACAGCACTGATTTGAGCACATCCTATTAATAGTCCAAGGGTCTCATCTTAATGCAAGAATCCATGTTAATAAGTACTTGTAAAAAGCTATTAATAGATGCACATCTCTTTTTCTGAGCCTGTTGGATTTAACGACATGTTCACGTGTGTGTTTTACAGTATGTGTGTGTGTAGTTTCAATATATGAGCTATGAGGTGCATGTGTGTGTGTGTGTGTAACACTCGATCTCCAGCTGCGGGCCCTGGTGTGTGCAGGCTTCAGGATGCCGGCCAAGCAGGAGGGAGTGAGACATGGATATTTAATGGCCAGGGACACAGATGCCCTTCACCAGAAAACATCCCAGCCTTTGATTCCTACACATTACTGCCTAATGGAAAACAAGATCAGCATTTATGCTTATCAAGCGTAATTAAACCAGACCAGTTAGTCTACAAGTCCAGCAGGATTCATCCACTTCAGTTATGGGATACAATATTTCTAGATGGTCACACTGGATATAGGTCGTGACATTTACAGGGCTACTTAACAAATACCATTAAAAAGTTTAAAATTAATTATTTTATTCAGCAAGGATGCATTAAATTAACCAAAAGTGGCAGGAAAGATAACAATGTTCTTTCTAATCATCAAAGAATCCTGAAAAAAATAATTATACAGTATATATATAATAATATATATATATATATATATATATATATATATATATATATATATAATATATTATTATATTATTATTATTATACGCAGTATATATATTATACTGCATATAATAATATATTAATAAAAGGTTGTGCAGAATATTTTTTTTATTTATACATTAATATATTATTTAAAAAATATGCAACTCAACTTTAATAATAATAAGAAATGTTTCTTGAGCAGCAAATCCGAATAATAATGATTTCTGAAGGTTCATATGACTGGAGGAATAATGCTGAAAATTCAGCTTTGACATCATAAGAATAAATTAAAATAGAAAAAAAACATTTAAAATAGAAAAGTTATTTTAAATTGAAATAATATTTCACAATATTACTATTTTTACTGTATTTACCTTGCTTTCAAAAGCATTACAAAATCTTATGAATAGTAGAGTAAATAAATATATGAACATTAAATACTTATTAGTTGCCAATGATATCAGTCAAATATACAGCTTAATGGTCAATATAGAGAGATATCTGGCCTTTATTAGTAAAAAAAACAAAAATGAACATTAAGATAATTATTTTCTTATACATGGGAAAAATGATGGCGATGTTAAAATATGGTTGCCATGTTTGTATAATCCAGCCAGTCACAATGCTGGGATCTCTAAACACTCTCAAAATTTTCCAGCAATCCTTGCACGCGACTCAACCTTTAATTTCATAATTAGGTCCGGTGGGGAAACTTGAGGGAGTCTCATGCTCAAGTCAAGCCTGTTTATCCTTTTCCTCATTCCTTATTTATAATATTATCATATGGACATGCAGACTTGTGAAATCAAAGCAAGAATGTCATGTCCTTAGCGAGACATGCAGAGTTATTATAAAATTGATTTATTTCAATTCAAAAGAATTGAACTTTGTTGAAATTCCAACAGCATGAGACACTTCTAGACTCAAAATCACACAGTACAAGCTGTCCTATTGTTTTAAATACCTTGTTTCTAAGTGCAATACAGGGATGTATGTATGTGTGTGTGTGTGTGTGTGTGTGTTTGTTTGTATATGTGTGTGTGTGTGTGTGTATTTCTGTGTGTGTGTGTGTGTGTGTGTGTGTGTGTGTGTATGTGTGTGGTGTGTGTGTGTGTGTGTGTGTGTGTGTGTGTGTGTGTGTGTGTGTGTGTGTGTTTGCACACCTCTCTGTTGGGCAGGTGTGCTTAAAGAGGTGTGTGATTTCACTCCCCATATTTTGACACCTACATCTTCATCTAAATAACATACAGTATATACATAAAAAACGCAAAAATACACTCATGAATGCAATCACAAAATGTGTTCATCTCTTTTATCCTGATTTTTTTTTTTATTTAATTCTGAACTCTTTTCATTTCTGACTTTAATTTCTAATCACTTAATCAGACTCACATAAAGCAGCAAACTACATCACTATCAGTGCCCAAGTGGTCTACGATTCCTGAAGACATTTTTATAGGCGTTTAATTGAGGAAGGTGGTCCGCCCACACTGTATATGACACCAGAGTTGTTTCATATTGTTAGGGTTTTGTTTGGTCTGCTACTCATGATAAGGGTAATTTGTTTGGTAGGTTTAAAGAGGAGAGATAAAGTTGCTATAATGAGAAGGCTGACTGAGGAAATGTACAGTGTGGCAGAGAGGTAATTTGTAAAGATAGCCCACATTCTGTCACCGGTTGAGAGGAAGAGCTGGCTCTGAGAGGAGCTCTGTGAAACACACACACACACACACACACACACGTATCACAGTTACCAAAAAATTAGCACCACAACTGTTAATAATAAAGAGAAATTGATGTCCAAATTAAAATTACTTCAGAAGGAACATGTGACACTGAAGAAAATTACAAATTACAGCAGCACTGTCAGATTAGATGTATCAGAGCGTGTTTGTTTATGGCTGTTTATTGATATATGCGTTTCATCATAATCATGACTCTTACACACGAGACTCAATGATACGCATGTCATGGGCTTCTGAAACTGGTTGGTACATCGGGGGATCACATAAAACTGACGATTTTACTTTACGTAAAATACCAAGAGCAATTTGTCACTTTTTACCTTGTCAGAACAAGTAATAGATTTTATTTCACATATGTTACGTAAACATGTTACGAATGTATGGATTCATAAAACACGAAATATAAAGCATGAGTCATACTGACCACTTTTAAACCATTAATTTAAGTTAAAGATTGGTGCAATTGTTTTTACTTTTGTTTTTTGTGTTTACTTTTTTCCGTCCACAGCAGATTTTGCTGTAAAAATTCCCATTAGAGACAAAAGAGCTGTATACATGTATGTAATTCGAGAGCAAGTGAGAAAAGATCCATCTCAATGTGTGGATTCAAACACACAATTAATAATCGCTGTTACCGCCACCCGCCTACCACTGACCGCACTGGAGCAAAAACAAATGTTGCGAAAGGCACATCGGCTCCCTCATTAATTTGAGAGTAGGGTCATTACTTGTTTGAGGCAGAGTGCATTAGTCGTGTAGACAGAAAGGAGCAATGATGCGGCCCACCGCCGTCGGGGGATGAGGACGTTTTTTCCCGTTTTTAAACTTAGACAGGAAGTGGGGGATGGTGATTTAACAAGGAATGGTCAAGTATGACCTTACAAGACAAACTGCCTTTGCATGTGGAGTGTAAAGGAGTGAGGGGCAGTTTTGAATTGTATTTATTTATTTATAAAATTGGGCATAGGAGCATAACCAAATTTTCTTAATTGAATTCCCAGTATAAGCTGTAAAAAAAAAAAAAAACTAACCTCATTAAATTTATTGACAGTGCAATGAAATAAATATCAAGGGGCATGAGGGGGAAGTGGGGAGGGTTCAAACCATGGATTTAAAATAAAATAAAATAACATGAACTCTTCAAAGTAAGTCTCCCTCTCTTTCTCTTTTCTCTTCTCTCTCTCTCTCTCCTTAGCAAATTAGGGAATAATGTGAAAAAATGCTTAGCACACTAGAAAGCGAGCCCATGCAGACAGGGAAGTGGGTCCCTTGAGGGTGCCACCGAGCCCCACATACATAAATCTAAAGCCAGATGCAAACAATCAATTTTCAATTTTAATTATTTACCATGCCCTGCCAGATAGAGGCATTCATTTTCCTTCTCTGTCTGGATTAAAAATTAAAAATTAGGAGATTAATATTTGGCAGAGTGTGCAGAAAAGGTCTCCCCTGTCCAAAATTTTTATTAGCCCCCCTTTTTACGCTGTGTGACTGGCATGCTGAACAGAGCAATCGATAACTTAATAAATTCTCACTGACCCCCTCTGTTGGCCCCATGTTTACACTAACACACACACACACACACACACACACACACAAACACACACACACACACACACACACACACACACACACACACACACACACACACACACACACACACACACACACACACACACACACACACACACACACACACACACACACACACACACACACGGCTTACGATAGGCGTAATGGTTTTTATACAGTACAAACTGTATATTTTATCTCCTTACACTAACCCTACACCTAAACCTACCCATCAAAGAAAACTTTCTGCATTTTTTTAATAATAAAAAAAAAAAACATCATTTAGTTTGCCTTTTAAGCCATTTTGTTTACAAGGAAGTGTCCTCGTAGACCATGCTTATGTTGTAATACCCATGTCACTATACACATCTGTGTCGTCCTCAGTGGTGGCTCATCAGGGGAGGCTCAGCCTACCCAAAATTTTGAGGTGAAAATGAGAGAAGGGTGATTTAATGTTAATCAAATTCCCAGTTATTCATTGCATGTCTCGGAATTTCTTGTTTGTAATTTCACCACTCTAATTGGACCACTGTGCCCTTCCTCGAACAAGCCGAATCTGCCGATGTCCTGTAATTACAAATGTTCGGAACTGTGCTAAGGTGAGTCTGAGGGAATAAAGAAGGGGAGGCAAATCCATAGCCAGAGACTTGTGCTTTCGTTGGTAAAAATTTTTTTTTAGCCAATCACCATTGAGTATTTCATTTTCAGTGTTTAGGAGTGTTGAGATTAGATGGCATAGGAGGCTAGCCTCCCTTGGTATATCAACCAATCATCAAAGACATAGTTGAAACTGCTACCGCTGATGTGCCAACTACATATGGAGAGTAGAGATATTGAATATTTGATTGTAAAACAAATCTAAGCTACTATTCAAACAACAGCTTCAAATTAACAATAAAGGAAGACCCCATGCCTAAGCTGGATATAGGCTACAGCAATCAGTTTCACTAAACAGCCGAACATGCTCTTTTAACATGGTGATTTTAAAGCAGTTAGGCAAATAGAAAAATGCTTGGTAGGGGATCTGACCACTAACATTTTGTGTGCCTCCTCTATTTTAAAATCCACCAGCAAACACTGGTTCTTTTGAACCATATACAAGAACATATCCTTCTCTTTACTTCTTTATATTCTTAAATGTTTATGCTAAATTCTACAGCTAAAACACACATACACATGATCCGATATGTAAAGATCTGAAGTATTTAGCAAGATCTTTCCTTTTAGAATTTTTCAACAGGCTGTACTATGATTGAGATGTAGGCAGACCATGATCGTAGGCGTAAGGAGAGTTTACACTTCTGGGTTTAGCAAGAGAACTCACTGCAGTGAAGCTCATTGGCCAGAGCAATGCCCCTGTAGCTATATTTGACCTCTGACCTCAGCAAAAGCAAGGGCCATAGACACCTGTGCAGCAGGAGGAAAAGGTCTGACCTTCTGTGGAGTCATTCTCTGAAGTCCGCAACAGCAAAGGTCAAGACGTTGACCTGCGCCTTGGCAGGGTGACCCCCCATGATAGGCCACTTGACCCCGCTTACTGTGGAGTCCACCGGGGCCCAACCACCTCTTGGCCACTGCGACTCTGCGGAGTGCCACTGACAAATGAGGTCAGGCCAGAAGAGAGAGATTTATGTCTCTATTCACACTCACAAACACACACACATAATAGGCTCCAGGTTTGTGAAGTGCAGAGGTTTATAACCAACTACTAATGCAGCAAACTATGAGAGAATGTGTGTATAAGAGTAATGGCTCCACTATGATTAGGCTACAGTAAACAAAAGTAAGCAGGATTTAAAGGTACAGTTCAACCCAAAATGCAAATTATTAACCATCATGTCATTCCAAACCTGCAAAACTTACTTTCTCTCAAGGAACACAAAAGTAGAAATCTTAAAGAGTATATTTACGTAAAATACACATTTAATTGTATTTTACATACAATGAAAGTGAATGGGGGCACTGTCATGCTCTAAAACAACAAAAAGCACCCTATAAGTTTTGTAAAACTTGGACATAAAACTCACGCACTTTATTTTAAGTCTTCTGAAACCTGTATGACATTCTTTCTTCTGTGGAATACATGAAGATATTTTAAGAATTTTTTTTTTCCTCATTCAATGGAAGTCAATAGAAACCAAAACAGTTTGGCTACCAGCATTCTTCAAAATATCTTCTATTTTTTTGCAAAAGAACACAAAGCTATTTTATGACCTCAGAAGAGGTGGAATATATCATATGGACTAAGACTAAGTCATATGGACTACTTTTCCTGAAACTTTTCCGGTGCTTTTTTCTGTTGTTGTTGTCATTTTAGAGTTTAACAAGTTCCCATTCCATTAAATGAAAAAGAGCAGCAGGCACATTTGTTCTTTTAGTATTCCACAGAAAGAAAAAAAATCAAGTCATACAGGTTTGGGTGAAAGATTAATGATTTTCTTTTGGGTGAACCATTCATTTAGGTGTCTGGAGATAATTTTTTAACATCTTTCCAACATAGTTCGAGCTCCAGCTGAGCCGCAGCCAACACTTCTGTAAATTTAAAACTTGGAGTGATTGAAAGTAGAATGGTGACGCTCTCTCCATCAGGAACGTACCAGAGCTCAAGGTCAGAGCAGCCTGGAGCTGGATACAAAATCGCAACAGCGTACCTCAACAACAAAACACAGACACATACACACTCTAGTTTGCAAAATTAGCGGCTAGGTAGCGAATGAACAATAGCTCTCCCGCTCTAGCCACATCTGCTCGCTTATTTATTCTTTTAGCCCAGCTAAGAAACATATAAATAAATAAATATACGCACATATCAATCTATCTCTATCTTCCTCGCTCTCTTCTTCTCTTTAAAGTGATGCGGTGGGCTTTTACCGGAATGGTGCTCGGGCACGGGGATCATTTATAACCAAGCGGCGGTGCTAATGCAGCTTCCGCAGCTAGCCCGATGTTTTATTCATGGGCTTTTATTATTAGGGCCCCACTTAAAAAGGTGAGCCTCCGCTCGGGCCTAGCCGGTCCTCTTCACCCCACGTATCTATCACCCTGACAAGAGCGTCTTCCTCTGGAAGTCTTGCAGAAAACTTCAAACAGAGGCGCTATTGATTTCTTTTGCCCAGCCCTCCTCCTCTCCCCACACCTCCGTCACTACCCCTACCACCTGGGCACCAGCATACGTCTTGTCTGAGAGTTTGAAAAGAGAAATAAAGGGAGTTAGAGAGAGAGAGAATCTGGATCTGGCGTAATGAAGGCTAAGATGGCACGAAAGTTTGGCTGTTTGTGTGTCTGACCTCAACGGGAACTCAGAAGTGCATAAGCAAAGGCGGGATGCATGCATTTAAATTTGACAAATTGAGGGACTGAGTTGCATTCAAGGAGTGATCAAGGAGTAGTCTACTGAAAGACATGCCCTCATTTGAATAAATACTTCAGTTATATTATACACCGACTTGGGTAGTAAAATAATTCTTAAGGAATTTAAAAAGTTAAAGTTAAGGAGCATTAACTGGCCTTTCGTTACACATCTGCAATGGTTTCACATAAAATCAAATCAAATGTATAAATAAATAAAATATATTTTTTAATTAATTATTCAATACAAAATAAAATTATATATTTTAAAATGATAAATAATATAAGGTTCACTTATGAGAACAGACTCAAAATAGTCACTTTGCAGAAGCTACATATGCAGAAATGTAACATGCGTATCCCCCTCATTCTTCAAAAGAACGAACTGTAGCTAATGCCTGGCACACGCACAATTAAAAATGTAATTAATAATACAGTTAGATGTCCATTCAGATGAGAGAGGACACAATCTCTTCTTTGTAAACGCTTCAGCTTTTGCCAACAGTGGAAAGTACCCTCTGTGCTCGTAATGCAGTCTTTATTCAGTCTGAGAGATAACTTTGTTTCTTTTATACTGGTTGCATTTCCTGGAAGACGGCACTGATTATTGCTCTCTTTATCTTTTAAGCTATTAGTGAAAACATTACAATGGATAATTCTTGGCCTTTTGATGGCACAATTCATGGTATCCGTTACTTTTCAACACGGAGTGGCATATCGATATTTTATTCAATCACTTCTATTATTACTATTTTCTAGTACAATCGGGGGCAATTGAGGACAGAAAGACACCTGGGTAGAGCAGTGAAATGTTTAAACTTCTTTCCTGGTTTTGCTAAACAGGGAGATGGAGATGTTTATCTTTATTTTCCATTTTGCTGAGCTTAGACAAGTCTGCTAGTCTGTTGGTTATTTTCTTCTGGTTAACCCTCCTACCCTACAGAGAGCAAAACAAACCAAAACCCAGGCAGACCAATACAGAACTGAACAACTGCGTGTGAACTCTTCTGTACGTGCTATTCTCCGTCAATGTTTTCAATACTTCATGGCCATAGAGTTTATTTTCTATTTTAAGTCTATTTTATTCAGAAAGCTATTCTGTAACCTCCATAACAAATTCCCAATGTGCAGTATGAGGGATTGTGTAAGGTTCTTCCAAAGAAGTGAGAAAACTAGACTTTGTAAAAAAAAAAAAAAAAAATTGTTGGTTAGTTCCACTAACTAGTTCTGGTTCAACAATTTTAGAATTTGTTGCATTTAAAACGAATTTGACTGATCAACACTACTATATTTCGCACATATCCTGTGTATTTGTGTGCATGTGTATATATACGCATATATGTGTTTGACGATTGTTGCCGTTTATTTCAAGAAACCGAACTACTGTATGCAAACGTCCTCAGATAATGAAAAGATAAAAAGGTGTCTGCTTAATAAAGTGGATTAAGATTTTGAATGCTAGTATCAAAAGGTCCTTTAAACTAATTTAGCTTGTTGCTCCATTTATAGCCTTTTTTTATAGTTATTTTTCAAAAGCCTGAAGAAACCAAATTAATTTCCTACACGTCTGCTGGAATACCTTTACCACGGAAAACATAAATTTCCTTTTTTCCTGTTGTTCACCTCCCAAACACACCGCCTCCGGCACCTTTCCTCTTTCAGCATTTGCGTGCCCCATCTGTTTTTTCTGCATTTGTTTACCAGAATGACAATCTTTAGTCTCTTGTCTCTCACTTTTGGACTGTGGAAGAAGTGTTTATAGACCTGTGCTTCTCACAACTGGCAGCAAGCACCCCTACAGGAGCATAATTTAGCGCCTATGCCAGCAATACAGCCGTCCCTGGGACCCCAGCGAGAGGTATCAATATGGGGCGTAAAGCAAGCTGCGACCCTGATTGTGGCAGGCCAAATGTTCCGACAGAGATGTAACCTTTTACAGCTGTTAGACCTTCCCACCCCACCACCATCCCATATTCTCACACCAACACAATCTTTTCTCTCTCACACATTTTCTCTTCCTCACTTTCTTCGAACGTTTTCCTCGGTCTCCCATCTCATACACAAGCCCTCTCCGCATCTGATTAATTGTATGAAAATTTGATGCAAGACAAAAACAAGAAAGAAAAAAAAAACAAGGGTGAGAATGTAGACAAAAGAAAGAAAGCAGGAGGAGAGGGGTGAACAAAACACACGCGACACCAAACAAATGCACACCCATTAATATTTCATTCTAATTGAAATATTCATATGCATTGCCGTGCTGAGACCTTTCATCAGTCCTTTGAGGGGTGGGGCACATGGGGTAAAGGGCTGAGGAGAGCTGGGTATTCCACTATAGCGGGTTTCAACTCTCAAATGTCAACCTGATGTGGCACGACAGGGTAGAAGATAAATACCCAGGAGCTCCAACTAATGCACAACAGTCATAATTCAGTTATCAAACCCCTATTTCACAAAAATATGCATATTACTCATAGTGTTCTTTGTTTACCTAAAGACAGTGGGTTATGTACAAAAAAAAAAAATTCCCTTGAATTTCACACAACACCTAAAAGTGAGTAATAAATTAATCCAAACAGGAATATGTATGAGAACATGAGTTTGCAGTCTCAAATGTGATCAAATAAAAAGACTGTACCATACAACAACTGATTTGAACATAACAGCACAAACACAAACATACAATGCGACAGATGGAGTCTGATTCATAATCAAATGTCTCATGATTATTTACACTTTTATTCAGCAAGGACACATTAAATTGAACAAAAGGGTCAGTAAAGAAATGTAAAACTTTTACAAAATAGTTCTATTTCAAATAAATGCTGTTTCTTTTGAAATGTCTAATCATCAAATAATCCTGAAAAAAATGATCATGGTTACCACAAAAATGTTAAGCAACATTTAAGCATTACATTTTCAACATTGAAAATAATAATAAATGTTTTTTGAGCACCAAATCAGTATATTACAATGATTTCTGAAGGATCATGTGACACTGAAGACTGGAGAAATGGCTTTGCCATTAGAGGAATTCATTACAATTGAAAAATATATAAAAAATAGAAAATAGTTTTCTTTAATTGTAATAGTTTGTATACATATATAGTATAGTGAAGGGTGGAGAGAAAATAAAATTCTGTACTAATAAACTACAACAACACAAGTTAATGGTAGTAAAGTTGAAAAAAAAAACATTGACCATGATTCGCTCACTCTTCCCTTAAATCCTCGCTATAAAATACAAGGGCTCATCATTTTAGCGGAACATGAGCAAGTAATATGACTTGAATTGTGGAGTAGTGTGTCAGTAGTTAATCAGCCTGTGATAATGTGCTGCTACTGTAGACACAGACCAAGTTTATTAATGCTGAGCCGATGGAAAGTAAACAAAAAAAGCGGACTTACGGTGTTGTTTATAATGTATGTGTCAGGATCTTTATGAGGTGTCTGGGTGGCTCAGTGTTTCCCCTCTGTGGCGTTTTACCCGACATGTCTACCCATGGTCCCCTGAGGTGGACTAACTGTATGAGGTAAACGCATCAGGAAAAATCAATGCCTCTTCTTCCTTTAAGTGCTCAATATTTTTTGTTTCTCATACCGTAGCCTTAATTTGATGCCCCAATCAAAGGTAGCGTCATGTCTAATTTTGGCCCTGGGACACTTGTTAGTGTTGTGACCTCATCTAAAAGAGGGGGGCAAGGGGGCCATCACTCCCGTTTGACCTCCCCCTCCCTTTCTCCACCCCAGTCCCGACTCTCTCGTGAGTCAAGGACGAGAGTAATTGACATGAAACTTTCAAAAACGAGTTTGGCCATGTGTGCCACTTACGGATGGGCTTCCCACCACTCCGCTGGGATCATTTGTTACTCAGCCCTGATTGGCCCTGACAAAACAATACCTTAAAAACTCACCAAAGTAAATTATGGGCTTGGTAAATGGCCAGGGGGGAATGGCGGCCGGGGCCCCGGAGCTTTGGCGCACCGCCAGGCGCAAAACAAAGTAATGCGCTTTTGATATTAATAACTGAGATGATATTGATCCGTGGCGTAGCAGAGCCCTCGGCGAGCCATTCAAAAACGGCCCGAGGACGGCTCCTTGAGGCACTTCCACTCTCTCTGCTGAAAGCCACTTCTCCAGTGGGGCCATTTCATTTGAGTGTCTTTAATTACATGAAATGGATTCCATGGGAAAGGGAGAAACTGGGGGGAACGAGGGGTGGAGATGGAGAGAGGAAAGCACATAAGGGAGAGAAGTGTGCTGGAGGAAGTCACTTCAGCTTCCAGCATCACTGCACTGTCAACGGTCATGTCCATCTCATCTGCTTTCTTTTTGTTCTGATAGATTTTTGCTTCTGCACTCAATAATGCAATGCCCTGTGTTTACAAATGGATAGAAAGAGGGGAGGAAGAGAAAAGGCAGACATCAAGAGACATCAAGGGCATGCTGAAACAGAGAAGGGCAAAAAATGGCCTTATCGTGTCCTATCATATCAGTTAAACAGTTTGTCAAACAAAAATAATTTTTTCAAATATTCAAATCTTGCCTATTTTATAAAATATCTGTAATGTATTATAGATCAAATATAAAAAATAATTAAAAATCAAATACAAATTGATAAATTGATTTACACTGACTTATTTTCATATCACTGAAGATTTTGTATGTATACGTAAAAGACACCTTTTTCCAAAAACGAAAATGCATAGTGATCATTGAGCTGCTACACACACACACGTATATTAACTGTATAATAATGCATAGTATTTAAAAAAATCATACTAAGTCTTGTGACCTGAGAGTTGATACCCATTTTAGTTCAAAGCAAATGATCTGTAAAAGACGTGATTGGACTGAATGTATTTAAAAATGAGAATGCATGATTTCTGCCACTACGGTTTACATACTTTAACTACAACATATATACATCTTAATTATAAAAAATGCAGTTCATAGTGTATTGTGTAGTTGAATTCACAAGACACTCAAGTTAAAAATTGCATGACACTTTTACCTTTGAGAGATTACACAGAACAATCCTTCTAACAATGATTTTTGCAGGAGAACAAGCGAGAAGACAATACAATACGCTGTGTAGTCCACAAGCAATGAGAGAATGATGTAATGTTGAGATATATGGTCCATGTAATGACTCTATTAATTCTCCCTCTGTTTATTAAGCCTAATTCTTCATATTGTAAATAGACTGTGTTTGCATTAAATAATTAGCAAAGTCGTGCTAACTGTTTAACAGTGGTAGGAGAAATGCTGTGACTCATTCCAGACAGCAAAAGCTAAAGCCAAGCCCTCTGCTCTTTCTTCCTTTTCTCTCTATTGTATGTGTGGATGCTTTGTTCCATAATTTACGTTTTCACATTAATTATGTTTGTACTGTCCTAATGAAAGATAATAAACAGAACACAACACACAACACATTTGGAGAATGTTTTCACATAATTTCACGTTAGCATTGTGCTTAATAGACACAGACACGGCTTCCTAAAGCAACTAGTGGAACAAAATGACCTAGAGTCTAAATAAACATTAACATTTACGTATGCAAAGCTTTGAAAAGGTTAAAATCCTTTATATCATATTTACAGAATATTGTAATTTTATGGCTTAAATTAATTATGCTATTACACAGATATTTTTAACCCTTTTGAACTTACATTGCATAGTACACATTATGTACAAAGGTAAATGTATGTGTGCTAGAGCAACACTTTAAAATTCCACTTATTCCACAAATTCCAGTAGTTCACACTTACAAATAATTAGAGTAAAAGAGAATGAGTATTTGGTGTTCTGCCCTGGGGAGGGATCCGAGCTCAGAATGTGGCACGAACCCAGAGTACTCCTCTGTATCCCTAGCTGGCATAGGAACTAGCCGAGAATGAGGAGTCTGGGTCATAGGGGAGTCGGCTATATATAGGCCTCCAACCGTAATTATTGGGCAGATCATTGGAACACGCTCCTCCCGAACTTTAAGAAAACATCATTATGAGAGATTAGATCACGTTGAAGGAAGCCATTAGTAGGGGTTTTCTCCAAAAAAAGTGTAAACATTCTGGTGCATTAAACAATGGTCTGAACAATGGCATTCAGATCAGGTCTGTTTCGGAAGCCTGTTTTTTTTTTTTTTTTTTTCATTTGGTGCAGTAAATAGCACACTGCAGATTTAAGGGTCAAATTCTAAAGCACAAACGCTTCCATATATTAGCAGGCATATAATCAACTATCCATCCACCCAATGCCATCCAGACTCATTCAACCCAGCATCAGCATCTTCCACATCTACTCCCACACAACCTGCAAGAACAAAAGATAGAGAGAAGACTTGTGGGGGTCATGTGTGTGTGTGTGTGTGTGTGTGTGTGTGTGTGTGTGTGTGTGTGTGTGTGTGTGTGTGTGTGTGTGTGTGTGTGTGTGTGTGTGTGTGTGCGTGTGTGTGTGTGTGTGTGTGTGTGTGTATGTGAGTGTTTGTGCAGACATCAAATTTGCCTTCAGTCACATCATGCAAACTCACACATACATACACACAAACACCTTGTGATACTTTCCAATATATATGCAGAGAGAATTATTATGTGAAGCAACAGAAGTCCTGCCAAGCCAGGAAAAAAAAACACAAATCTAAATAAATAAAGAAAGGAGGAAATCAAGGTGTTTCTTTTCCGTTGTGTAGACATAAAATATTGAGTTGCTGATGAGCTGGAAGGTGTCTGTAAATGTTAAATAATAGAGAGGCTGGATGCATCTGGGTGAGGGGCTATAGAGGCCTGATTCCTGCCTCAACCTAATGCATTATTAAGGGGGGGGCGGAGGGGGGGGGGGGCAAACAGTAGGTAGGGTAGGTGAGGATGGTAGAAGGGGTCGGAGGAAGAGTAGCCATCCCTCCTGCACCAGACAGACGACAGATGAAGCAGAAAACAAAGTGGGCATGCTAGGAGGGGTGGGGGTTCAGGGTCGAGTCAAGAGGTTCCCCCATCTGTCTCGCTCATATATCAGGAAGTCTGATTTACTAATCACATGCTTAGCCTCATGTATAAAGAGTAACATGGAGATCCGTGAACTTGAGGCACGACAGCACTAAAGTACAACAAAATCTTGCAGACTGAATTTTCAACAGTTTCACTGAGAATAACCCTATGTGTTGTACTTTACAATTGTTGCCTGTCAGGTTGTATGATATGACCCATGTGAGGTCTTGAGTAATGCCAACGGAAGACTGGGACAATAAAGGTCATTTATGATTGTACGATATACAACTTGTCAGCTACATTGTCAGAAACAATGTGAAGGGCAGTACCCTCAAAGATACACAGTTGTACCTTATCTATCTATAAAAGGTGCATATTAGGACATTAAGTGTGCATTTTAGTATATTACCTTTAGGGGTAGGCAAGGTACAAAGGTGTTACTTTAAGGGTACTGCCTCAGTGAGAAACTAAATTTGCAAATTTTTTTGGCCTCAATGTTAACTGGGATTTTTTCATCAGTCCAGTTCACTCCTGACATGAAGTAGTTGTGCACAAACAAAAAAAAAAACTTACAAAGAAAACAACAATAATTAAAAAGCATGCTCAATCAAATTAATTTCTTAATGTTGCACACTTGCTGGAAAGAGGTGAGGAAAAAAAAGTTTTGGGTTCTGAAAACAGTAGGCAAAGATGGAGTTATGAAAGGTGGTGGCACTCATTTAGAAAGCACTGTTATGAGTTAAAAGAATGTTGGGAATGTACTAGAAGGTGGCAGTGACTGAGAAGGACACACTTGGGGAAGGAACTTGCAGCGTAGGTAAATAAATAAACAAGTGTTGAAAAAGTGGTGCATTTGATGTTGCCTTGGGCCTACACAACGCAAAGGAGCATGGAGGCGGGTGTTTAGGGGGAGCCCCCCTCTGAAGAGATATGTTGAAACAGGGTGTAGGAAGAGGGAGGTGGGGCAGCAGTGTTTACAGGATGGCAGTAGAACTGCTGCTGTCCCCATGGTGGAGATGACAGTAAAGAAGCTTCTAAACTGAGGGAGGGAGGAGCATTAGACACTAGAAAGTCCCTAAGCAGCAAGAGAACTGCTTGAAGTTTGCTGTGAGGACACAGTAAAACACAGACACAAATAAACTCAGAGACAAAAGTCGCAGCTGCCATAATAGTTAGTTGATTCACTGTGAAGTGTCTTTATCAAATGTCATTTAGGTATACTGATGCCAATCATTACCCTCTCCACTACTAGTTATCAAAAGGATTTGCTTCAAGAGCCAAATTTTTCACTGGGTGACCCAATACAGTACAAAATAAGCTTAAAAAGCAAACAAAAATAAATTATAATATAATATAATATAATATAATATAGTATAGTATAATATAATATAATATAATATAATTTAGCTTTATTTTAGCATTTTAGCATAGTTTTGTCCATGTTTTCAAGGATGGGAGAATGTTATATAATACTTTATTATTGTCATTTGGTAAACAACAGTCAGACTAGACACCAAATCTAATTCACTTAATTTGCATAATTTAATGTGCATTACATTGCATTACATGACCTCTTATCAAATAATAAATTAGTTAAAATAATACCAACACAAAACAAACATATGTATTATTGATACAATATAGTTGAATAGATTTTATATACGGTAAATTAGAAAGGAAGTTGCATCAGGTTCTTCTTACCAAAACATGGACAATTCCTGACTATATAGTAAAGTTAAAAACATTCACATAAACCTTCTCCAACTCATAGTGGGTGTTCATTTATCAACCAGTTAACCTTTCAGTTCCCCAGCAGCAGCATAATAAGAAAAAGACTACAAGCATCTTGGCACATATCTCCGTATCTTCACAGTAGACTGCAATAGCTTTTAGCTGAAGGCCTGGTGGTAGTGGAGAGATGCTCTGGCGGGATATCTGCTCCGTGAGGGGGATTTAATCCGTTCCTGCCTGCAGCTTAGGGCTTCTCTGAATAATGGAAGACATATTTGGGTGGTGGAAAAGGTTTCATGAGAAGTAACTCTATGAATATTAGCCCAAAACTCTAATGCTAGCTAGTTGTCAGGTGCTTTTCGGGGAGGTGGAAGTAAATATATCAGAGTATCGACAGTATGACACAAATTAAAAGTCACAGTGTGTAATTTTTCCACCTCTAGGGGCACCAAAACATTTCCTTCGTCTGCCATGGTTCACCCAAACATACACTTTTGGTTGCACCACGTATGTCAGCCTCCTTAAACAAACAGCAATGTTTTGATAGCACCACAAAGTCACATTATTTACACTTCTAAGCAAATCAACCCACTTACTTACTTGCTAGCAAAGGAGAAAGTATCTTAACATCCGAAAAAAAATTACACACATCGGTTTTAACAGCACAACATTCAGAACACCTTGAAACCAGTCAAATGTAGAATCAAATACAGCTGTTGTGCTATTCCTCTCTGCTAATGGGAGTCAATTAACAAGAACAATCGCTAAAAGAAAGTTTATCGTGCCGCATCTGTTCCGAAAATCTTTCTCACAATTCCATGCTCTTTCAAAAACTAGCTAATGTGTTTTTCGGCAGATTTGGTAGTGTAATTTAGTAGTTTCGCTCTCAAGCTTGCTGCAAAATCGCTGCCCGCATGGCCCTGTCACATGCACGACGGCCAATGAGACTAGAGCATGCACCGCTAACAAGTGCACATGGAGGTCAGGGAGTCTGAGAATATTTATAGGGTTATTACCTACCTTCTCTCCCCTCTTCCAGAAGGTGAAATAGACTTTGCATACAACCTTGCAAACCTCACACTTCCCCACCTTAGCCTCATCTCTTGCGTGTTATAAACAAGAGTTGCTTTGAATAATCCTCTCGTTTGTGTTTGTGTGTGTGTGTGTGTGTGTGTGTGTGTGTGTGTGTATAAGGTGAGGCGAAATGATGATGAGTAGACAGAAGCTGATTCCGACACGGAGGAGGAAAGGAACACATATTTAAGCAAAAAGCAAAAAGAAGCAAGGAATCTGCATGGCATCGAGAAGCGAGGTGGTCAGCTTAAATCTTGACCATGTGTCAAAAATGACTAACAAATAACCAGACTGGGACGGGTAACATCCGGGCAAGGGTTGGGAAAGTCTGTAAGAGTCTGGACGGCACCGTAGCCCATATCCGCAGGAGCTTCCCTGGGGGTGATTGAAGTTGCTGACATTTTAAGGCTATTTGGAACAAAAGCTAATAGGCAGTGCAGTGTGCTGAAATCATGTCTGGTTCATGTTTAACAAAACAAGGTCAGCAGAGTTGTCAGGCTGTGAATTCCATAAATAACTTGATAATGGGATTTTAAAACAAGCCGTCCGCCAAACCCCCCATCTCCCTAACAGGACCACGCGCATGTGTGCGTGTGTTTGTTCGTCTTTCGAGAAAGGGGGAAATTAGAATGCAAATGGATTCACACCACATCCTCATAAACAACAGTGTTCATTTAACCCTCGACCCCTGCATTTAACTGCCCATCAAGTCATTTTTGCATGGCAAGGCATGTGGAAGTGGACCAAGACGAGGGAAAGGGAATGTGTGTGTTTTCGTGAGACGGCACAGGTTCAGAGTTTACCATTTGTAATGCTCAATTAATCTTGTCAGCATGCATTTACAGGTGAACTGAACACCTTTTAAAGTCCCCTTGGTTTTGTCTCTCATTTGTACCGCCATCTATCACTTGAGATCACTTCCTAGAAAATTCAACACATATACAGAAACACACATCTTTTAGCTATATGAAACCCTTAATCATCGAATCGCTCAGTTACATCATTTTCCCCAACTTGCAAGAAGGGAGAGAATGATAGACAGATTGCATACAGGCATATGGAGGGACGACCTAGACGTTGGCACATACGCCACAAGAGAAACGGGGGTCCATTTGAATGCCGTTCTCTTAATCCTGTGCCGTTTGTTGTAGCTAATTACAGCGGACAAGCCTCTTTATCGAACCCACTCCTGCCACCGGCATTAGGATGCATGAGCTGCCGCTGTTGTTTTAAACGCTCTCATTTAGCACACAAATCAGCGCTGTTGACAGAGTGCTTTTGAATTAAGCGCAGAGCGCCCTCCGCGCCACTGTTGCGCTACGACGCGCAAGCAAGACCCAGGACAAGGAGCAATTTATAACGCCATTAGCCACACTCGCCGAGGTTAGAGGCATCAAAATTGTTCCCGTCTAATTATTCTTAATGGATACAGGGAGGCGGCGGCACTCGGGACAGCTTTTTCATTAGCCCTCAATCAAGGAGGCATAGTGTGGAGGAGTTGAGAGGAAGAGGGGCCAAATACACTGACACTGGCAAGTGGGGAATCCACAAAAAAAATTGTGTTTGCACGCAAAAAGAGAGAGAGAGAGAGAGAGAGAGAGAGAGAGAGAGAGAGAGAGAGAGAGAGAGAGAGAGAGAGAGAGAGACTTTGACTTTAACAATCCTTTAATTACAATTTTTCGTAAAAAAAAATTACATAATTACATAAAACTTACACAAAATATCCACCACACTATTTCATAACAATAAACAATACGAGAGAGAGAGAGAGAGAGAGAGAGAGAGAGAGAGAGAGAGACAGAGAGAGACAGAGAAAGAGTTCAAATACGGTCTTGTGGTTTCAGATTCATGTCGATATTAGTCACTATAAGAAAAAAAAAGATTCACTCTCTTGCTCGGTTGAATTGCCTTCAGCCTTAATGCTTGATTAAGAGAGGAGATTTTTCCCTGCTTTTAAAAAGACGGATTAATGTGTGGACTAAACTTAAAGAGGGGCACTTAAAAGTCGCCCTACTCAACCATTTGTTCATCAAGGGCAAATTACATTTAGGTATGATTACTGCTCTCTATGGATGTGCGTTATTGATTGTTAATGCAGACTGTTTTAAAGGGCTCTAAAGTGTATCCGTCCTCAAAAGTAATAGGAAACGGCAGAAGGAAGTTAGGGAAAGACAGGAAAATGTACTGCTGCCAACCTAAAGCAATTTTCTATCAGAATATCCTAGATAAAAGGCCTCAAATGCCAATTACAAGCTGTGAGAGACAAAAAGGTGTAACATCGCTAAGATTAAATGCTGATCAAGGATCAGTTTAACCTACTAGTACCTAAATAAGAGCTTACAAAGGCAAAAAAAATGGAAGCACCATAAGTTATTTAAATTAATTTAAATTAAGTCTATAATAAGAATAAATGTAATAAATAGTGGGGAGGTTAAGTGACTTTTGACTTCAAGTCATGATGCAAAGGTCCCCTTTGGTATGGAAGTACCTTAGGGCCATAGAAATACATTTATCCTAAGACATAAGTGAGATCACATTTTGTATCTTATATAAGCACATTTTTTAAAAATGGCCGCCGACCATACTTGAGAGGTCCATATCTTTGCTTCTGTTAGAGCTATAATGACACTTTGGTATCAAAGTGTAAATTTTTGTGGTCAAGGAGTTCAATAAAATAGGTTCCAAGACTAAAAAACAATAATGTTGTCCTTACCATGACAATTGGAGGTGAAGTATGCATTTTCTTTATAAAAAAAAAACGCATGCCAAACACAGTCCATTCACAACTTAATAATTTCTTCGTTTAGGTCTGCTTTGCATGCGCCCTTTACAGCACTGGCTGAAGACGCGGGTCCCGCGTCGAGCATGGGCATCCGGTCGTTTACGTCTCAAGGTAACTCAGAACTGTGTCACAGCCCTGGAGCCCTGGAAGGCAGTCGACTGGTATCAGACAGGTGTAAACCTGGGGGTAATCTGGGGGTAAGTTTTATTTATATTATTATTATGAGGGCAGACCGACTTTTGGCCCGTGGTCAAGCCAAGAAAAGAGCTTGCACATAAACTGTCTTGAGATGAAGGCGGTCGAGAACGCCTTGCGTTTCTTTCTTCCCCTTCTAAAGGGCCACCATGTCCTTGTCCGCACGGACAACATGTCGGTGGTTTCCTACATAAATCGCCAGGGCGGTCTGAGATCACGGAACCTTCATGCACTGGCAGAACTCCTCCTTGCATGGGTTCAGCGCAACCTACTCTTGCTGAGAGCGCCGCATGTACTAGGCCATCTGAATGTGGGTCCAGACAGGCTGTCCAGGGACAACGTTCCCCCAGGGGAATGGTCCCTCCACCCTCAGACAGTTCAGCTGTTGTGGGACACCTTTGGCACAGCGGAAGTCGACCTCTTTGCGTCTCAAGACAACGCTCAGTGTCCAATATGCTCCACAATGAACAAGGACGCGCTGGCCCATCACTGGCTCAGCCACCCTCTCTATGCTTTTACCTCCGATCACGCTGTTACCACAGGTAATCAAGCGTATCAGGGAGAATGGTTCCTCTGTGCTTCTAGTAGCTCCGTTCTGGCCGAACCAAGTTTGGTTTCCGGAGCTGATGCAGCTTCAGAGCTTGGCTCCGTGGTCTGTCCCGTTGAGGAGAGATCTCCTCTCACAGGCCGGGGGTACGATTTGGCACCCACAACCCGAGCTTTGGGCTCTGCATGTGTGGGCCATCAACAGGTACCCCTCAGTCTCCCCGACTGTTGTTGTAGATTTAGCACGCACAGCGATTTAAATTGGGTACCTGTGGCGTAAGCTAGCTTCCGCAACACGAGAGTACTCTCGTGAGAGAATGTCTCGGTTACTAACGTAACCTCGGTTCTCTCTAGAAGAGGGAACGAGTGTTGGGTAACCCTGCCGTGCTTGTGCTACCATCTGGTTTCGCTTCAGTCGATGAAAACCAAGGAGCATCCTATCGAGCTCTGGCTTATATAGGCATAAGCCACGCCCATTCGCGCGGGACGTGACGACTGAGGGCGCCGGTGCCCTCGTTGATGCTTACGTCACGAACAGTCCCTCGATAGGTTGCAGCAGTTGCCGCAGAAAGGCCAATAGGCACACAAACTGCCTCGCCTAGGTCTGCTAGCTGCAGCAAGTGCGTTTTAAATTAATACAAATTATAAGGGTAATTTTTGGCTTCAGTATTCTCGAGAAAAGAGGTTTTCCCTCTTAGGTTTTTTTTTCCATAGTCAACTAGCTAGCTAGTTATTAGTTATCTAACATTAAAAACATTTTTCTATTTAATGAGAAAGTCATACGAACCTCAAAGTTTTAACCTGTCACCTCTGACCTTCAACAGCTGTCACAGCTCCTGGTGCAGATGGGATGTGTTGTTGCAGGAACTGATTTGCTATAGGCTATTCCTGACTGGTCGAAATGTCATGCTACTTAGGACAAATGTAATGTACAGAAGTAGCTGCACTGCTTAAATACAAAATTAAATACAAAAAGTAAAGTCACTCTGATGACACAATTTGTATGTGAAATGTGCATATTTACCCCCAGTTGTCATGGTATGGGGATTTTTTTTTTTTTAACTTGAAACCAATTTTATTGGATTCCTTGACCCCAAAAATTTACACTTTGACACCAAATTTGTCATTATAGCGATAACAGAAGCAAAGATATGGGCTGTAGAGTATTTTCGGCGCATTGGCAGCCATTTTTGCAAAAACATGTTTATTTCTGATACAAAGTGTGATCTCACTTGTGTCTTATGATAAATTTATTTGTATGACCCTAAGGTACTTCCATAGCAAAGGCGACCTTTGCATCATGACTTTAAGTGAAAGGCCTATTTTTTGGGCTTAACCTCCCTTCTAAAAAGTACGTTTTCATAATAGTCCTAAGTAAAGGCCCGTTCACACCAAGAACAGTAACTATAATGATAACAATATTGTTGGAATCATTTTCAGAACATTTTTTTTCAGCTGATGAAAGATAAAAACATTGACAGCCAATCAGAATCCATCCTACTTTAAGAGCTCAAGCATTTAAAACGCCAGACGACAAAACTGCAGCACACACTTAGAATAAACAGAACGATATTGTGAAAAAGAAGGCAGTGAAACAATAATCTGCAATTCATATTGCAGTGCATACTGGGAGATTGCAAATAATCCATTTGACTTAGTGTTGTGGTGATTCATTAACAACAATGGCCGTCGGGATGCTAGAATCAATAGTGTTATCTCGTACAGTGTGTCATAGTGGACAACAACCGATACTCCGTCGGCGATGCTTCACGACGTCCCGACAGAAAGTCTAGCATGTTTAATTTTTTACCGGTCCTCCACGACGGGTTCCGTCACATCTGTCAAGTTCACCAATAGGAGCACAGAGGTTCTTCTGTGCACAGCTTTCAAACATGGCGAAACAAAAGATGGTATTGGTGCTGCTAGTTGGAATTATGTAATGGAGGAAAGGTTCGTGGAGCTATGGCAAAAATACTCATGTCTTTATGATGTTTCCTTGAGTGACTACCACGACAGAGTGAAAAAAGATCTATGGGAAACGATAGCGGAGGCCCTAGTCTTTGGCAGTCAGAGAAGAGCACAAACTTAATGACTGAGTCAGTCCACTACATTACTAAAACACACTACTTGGCTGAGGTGCAAGTACCAGATTCCTGTGGCAAAGGACTGTGTGATTTCCAGCAGCGCAACCTCTGCTCTATCCCCATGCAATTATGTCCCCCCGTGGTGTCCTCCGTCATAGCTCGCGTGTCATCTTGCACAGACACGAAACAGACGCCAAATTGTAAGTGTTAACCATCTTTTACAAGCCATTAAGTGAGAGGGCATTATCGCATAGCGGAGTCCCTTAACGAGGACTGACATATGTGAAGGAGGCAGTTAGCGCCTAACATTAAGATGTGCCAGCGTGCTGATGGAATGGGACGTTGTCCATGGGGAAGACATCAGTGTTAATTAGAGGATAATCGTTGGCTGGTGAGCTCGGTCTCTTTTCTCACACTCTTGCAAGCTGACTCTCTAACGCTATTGCTCTCACTTGCTCTCGCGCTGACTTTCTTTTCGAGACTCTTCTGTCCCCACTCTTCAACTATCCCTAAGGAGAGATGTGTAGATTATTGCTCATTTGAGAACTGGGTAATTTCTTCAGTTAAGCCTAGGAATGGGTCCTTTACTATTAGCGTGCAGAGGGCTGCATAGAGAAAGACTATGCACTGATTTTATCTCAAGATAGGTCTTCCTGTGAGATTATGCATCATTATAGAGGCCTTTAACTACATGTTCATGAAGTCTATAGCTCGGTTCCAAAACCTACTGAGCTGCCATAAGCATCATCCTAACGGTCAGAGAACCTCACAACTGATTTCAATTCAGGTGACGCAAGAGGAAAGAATACTCCAATAAATAAATATAAATTTCAATAAAAAAAGTCTGTTTTTAATTATTTTGAATGTTTAATTAATAAAAATAGTAAATCATTTTAAATTATTAATAATTTATATTAATACTTTTTGTATGGAATGAATAATATGTACACTAACATTAAATTTTTTTAAGTCCGTACATTTTGTTTTATTTTATTTAGTAAATTTTAGTCTCTTATGTTCACCAAGGCTGTATTTATTTGATTAAAAAATATGGTAGAAATAGTAACGTAGTTAAATATTACAACCATTTAAAATAACTGTTTTCAATTTTAAAATATTTTAAAATGTAATTATTCCTGTGACGGCAATCCTTGATTTTCAGCATCATTACTCCAGTCTTTAGTGTGACATGATTCTTTATTCTATTATGCTTATTTGGTTCTCAAGAAACATTTCTTATTATTAGTGTTGAAAACGATTAATATTTTTATACAAATCATGACATACTCTTTTCAGGGTTATTTGATTATTAGACATTTCAATGTCACTTTTTTTAAATGTGCATGCCCTTGCTGAATAAAAGTCGGAATTATTTTTTTTTAAATCATGCTTACCCCACACTTTTAAAAAGTAATGTATATTTTTAAACAATTAGTTTATTTTTTACTTTGCTTGTCAATTCATTTTGGAATTGCCCTCTACAAGCGATGCTTTTTTTCCAAATTAATCTTAGGAGACAGCATAATTAAGTTATCATTTTTTTTAACAGTGTTTTCCTTGAAAGTGTGTCTATGGTGTCTTATAAGACAGCCTCTGTAGGCAGCTCACTAGGGTTTGGAACAGAGTCCCGATCAATCTGTGTCAATCAACAAAGGAGACTTGTAAATTCTCTCACGCTGTCTCTGTTTATGACTTTAGCTGTGGGTTTTGACCCATATGATGAAACAAACATGCAAGCTGGGAAGGTGTGACTCTTTAGATGGGCCAACACTAGTAAATGATTTAACCCTTCATACAAATGAAGCAGAGTATTTTCAAATACATTGTAAAATGTCTAAAAATCTAAAAACATCAGTCCAGTTTTTTACGCTATAACAAACTTAAAAGTCAGATGAGTGTCTGAAATTATCTTCTGACAATCACAGACGGTCGGGCGGCATGGTGCCCACCGCATTCCCTGACTGCAGAACACAGAGTGGCAGCGAGAAAGACAATAGAGCTACACAAACAACTTCAAGTCCTCTTTTATATGTCAAAATTCGGCAAACAATAATTGCACAAATGTCTATCCGACCAACAAATTCATATACTGTGCATGAGAAAAAGATGAAACATGGATAAGAGAGTTACATAACTTTGTAAAACATCTAGCTGACACCCTCCACACACAAAAAAAAAGAAACTACGCCTCATCACCCCCCACTTCTCTCTCCAGTCACAGTGATTTACAGCAGTGGACGGGTCAGAAAGATGCCCTCCGGCAAGCACGGCCAATCAGCTTGAATTATGACCCATACGTGTGGAACGGGACACTGGCCGTTGGGGCTACAGGGCTAAACGCCACAGTGTACACATCAAGAGCGATTGCCCTGAGAGACTCAGTCCATCGATGAGACTCCGAGCCCTGCAGTTTTGAGCAGCATGTGCGCTTGTATGCGCAGTGTGTGAGCATGAGACCAGAGAACTCGCACACACGGTGTAAGTTTCAGTGTTGTCTTCCTCAGAAGGTTAGCACGGCCACCTTTGCGAGCTAAGTGAAAAACTATAAACTTCTGAAAGGCTTGTGCTATTGTATTTAGATTTTACCACCCGTGTTTTCATTCAGAGAATTCATCTTTAAGACATACTGATTCATTGTTTTATGGAAATCGTCTTTTGTTTAGTGAAAACGTGATAAATATGGTTGGCTAAAATTAAAATAAAAAAGCGGCCTACTATGTTAGCCTGCTTGGTTGTCTTGAAACACAATGTTGATCTCCGAAAGAAAAAAGGAAAGAGAAAGAAGTTTAAATAATGGGAAAAAAAACATGCAATTGAGCATGACTAAAAGACAACGATAAGCAGTAATTAATATTCGATTAATGCCCAAGGAATTTCTTTTAAAGTAATTAAGCGTTTATTAATGCGATTTGTAACCCCTGAGGTGTCACAGGATATGCTAAATGAAATGCTAATGTTAAATTGCTCTGCCCCCCCACTGCCAAAACGTTCCACTGCAGCTCCTCTTATTGACGCTTAATTTAACAAATCCTCAGTCTGAACTTCATCAAGACAGATAAGAACTTTAATCTGTGCTAAATCTAAAGTAAACTTTGACACAAAAGTCGAAACTTAGAGGAACTTCAAAACCCCAAAGGTAATTGTGTCAAAAATAAAATCAGTTTAAGTCTGCCAATTGATATTTTTCTTAGAATTAATATTAAATTTAAAATAAAATTTGTAAAAAATAAAAACTGTTTAAGTCTGTAAAAAAGCTAGTTTAGGTCTGTCAATGGAATCCCGAGTCAAAAAATTAATATTAAATTTAAAATATAATACAATATAATATATTAAAAAATAAAACAAAACCGGTTTAAGTTATTTAATGAATATTAAATATAAATAAGATACTATTAAATAAAATAATATAATGAAATAAAATAATGAAAGTGTCATTGTAAGTTTGTGTGAGTAAGTTTAAGTCAGCCAATCTAAGCAGGAGTGTGAATCTAAAAACTGTATGTTTGTGAGAGGGCCTATCCATCAATTATTTTGAAGTTATTGCCCTGAGGTCCTAGATTTCTTGTTGGTCTGCATCTGTGTGAATGCATAAGTTGGGTCAGTGTGTGTTCTTATGTGTGTGTGTGGTCATGAGGGTTGACAGTAGGCTCTGGAGGGCAGTGGGCCATGCCAGGTCGGCTCTCCAAACTGGCTGGAGCAGTGGGCAGCATCCTGACAGGGTCTCGCAACCCCTCTTTCTGCCTAATTTAACCCTGTTCCTCCTGCTTAACAAATTATGGCACCAACTTATATAGGCACCTTGAACCTCCCACTCTTCTATTTTACTCTCCATAGGTCCATCTGTCGTCGACCTCACTTTTCTTTTCACAGAATAAATAACAGCATATGACTCTGGAACGACGTGAAGGTGAGTAAATAATGACAGATATTTCCTTTTCGGGTGAACTATTCCTTTCATCATCTGGATATTGCCCATGTATATTCTTTCAATCGCCCCACTTTCTCATTTTTAGCTTCCTTTACACCCTTTCATCCTGCGTGAAAGCTTTTCAACATCCCAAATACCCTGACTGACCAAACAGTTTAATGTCTGTTTGCCCTCGTTCACTCTTTTTCTCTCTTTATCTGCCTGTCTCGCTGCAAATTGATAAATCTCAGAGCTCACGGCCTCTCTTCCACTTTGACTGCTGCATGTCACTGCTTGTCTTCTTTCTTACTCTCCATTTAGATGTCTCTGTGCTTCCCTCAATCCAGCCCACACAGACAGCCAGACCTGATCCGTCTAAGCTCCATCTCACTCCCTCTCCTCCCTATTTCCTACATTTGTCTGATAGACAGCAGATCTGGGGTCCTCCTACAACTGACAGTAGTATCTGATCCTCTGGCCTGCAGGTATCCCACCTTCCCTCAGCTTATGTGGCCCTCCAAATCCCACTTTCAAGCTCTTCTCCTTGCCTTTTCCTCAGCATCGGGACCGTACTTTGCACTAAAGCACTTTTAAATCTGGCAGAAGGACACATCCTGATCCAACTATCTCACGACAGCTGAGAACTGTAAAGCTAGTGATCCCAGAACAGCTCCAGTGCGGTATGTCACCTTGTTGCTAGAGCGCTGAGGATGGCAGACACAGGAAAGATGGATTTGAATAGAGAGGTAATGGGCAAGGTTGTGGACTGGATCACATTTGCGGCCCATGATTTTTTTTTTTTTTTTTTAAATTACACAAAAACAGCGGCAGACCGATATATATTGGTCAGTTTAATAAACATGATTATATTTAGCCATTGAGATGCCTAAAGCATCTGAGGAGCCGTCTTATCACTAAAATAAAATATTAAACAAAAATCAGAAATGGTGCCTTGCTAAATAATCAAAATTACTAAAATTACAAAAACAGAAATAAAAAAGTAAAACAAAATTGAAATAATAAAAAAATGGCAAAGCACATACATTTACTAAAAGACACTAATGTGAAAATAATTATTAATTAAGCTAATTATTAGTATTAAAATATTGAAAAATACTATAATAGTATAAAAAATACGAATAAGTAAATGAAGTAAATATTTTTAAATTAAATAGATTTCTCTCAATTAAATAAAAATTGTTCATATGTGCAAAAAAGGCTAATTTGCATATCATATATGATATACAGTGATGTCCAAAGGTCTGAGATCACACTGAAAATCTCTAGTTTAAACCAGATAAAAAAACTAAAAAAAAATTTAATTGAAAACATTTAATAACTTAGAAAAATTCCAATTGTCTCTGTTTTTGGACCTCACTGTTTTTGAATATTTTCCACTTTATAATGAACTTTGAGATTTCTGACTCCTAGATATTAGCATCAGCCATTGAAACACCAAGTTGGTCAACCAATAATCAAAAAACTCAAAATGACAGACATACACACAAGAATAAAACACACTACACACAAGAATGAAGTGTTTTTGACCTCATGATTACAGGCACGTACGAGAGTAAAAGAATCTTGATACAAAACCACAGCAAAGGTTCACCAAACCCCAATTTCTCTTTCTTCTCTTCATATGTACCAAACTAACGCCTTTCCCATGTCCATCTGAAATCCTTCTGCCTCCAGCTGTCATTTAGAATTCAATTTTCCCACTCTCGTGCCTAAAGGTCAAAGTTTAATAGGGAGCAAAACAATAGGCCTGCCATAGACACAACAAACAAAGACCCGTGGGATTTGTTTGCTTATTCCATCTTTTTTTAACCCCCTTTTTGTTTCCTCCTCCTTTTCTTGCTTCTGTCCCCCCTCCTGAGCGCTAACTGGGGCGAGTAAGGCCTTGTCAATATCCTGTCGCCTGATCAGTGGTTTATACCTATTTGGGAGGTTAATTGCCATTTCATGGGCTTGTATTTACATGAAAAAGCCTTGTTAGACAACTAATAAAGACTGGGAGGTGGCGAGCCCAACAAATTAACAAGAGAAGCTGGAAGCAAAAGCTAATTACCACATCCAGTACACAATCATCTGTGCAAATAAACAAGCTACTTGTTTTCCTTCGATAGCTTGTTCTAGAATACGCTTCACTGTCCGTTCACAGACACGCCTGCAAAGAAAGAGAGAGAAAGAAGTGTGAGGAGCAAGATGGGTCATCAAGAGACCGGCTGGCCCACATGTATGTGTGCGTTCACATTGTTCAGAGGTACCTTCAGAAGGGTGGGAACTGTACAGATTAGACAGAGAGAAGAAAAAAAAGCATGAGAAAGAGAGAGAGAGTGTGAAAGGGAGGGGGATGGGAACAGTGTCCTCTCTTTAGCTACAAGGGGGGTCTTGTCAGCTGGAGTATTACACAGCAGTCGAGCAGCAAATTCAGGTCATTGCCTGTCTGTGTGTGTGTGAGAACATACGCTTCTCTGAATCAGTAGAGGGCACACATACATTTACCACACTAAACTTTTTAGCGCTCACTTCAGGTGCGCATATAGTGGCAGAAGCACATCGACATCAAGTTATTTTAATCAATAATTTATTTGAATAATTAATCAAAGAAACGTGTAAGACACGACTTGGCCTTGAGTCTTTTTTGAAGAAGCCGAGAGGAGAGGAGAGGAGAGGGGAGGGGAGGAGAGGAGAGGAGAGGAGAGGAGAGGAGAGGAGAGGAGAGGAGAGGAGAGGAGAGGAGAGGAGAGGAGAGGAGAGGAGAGGGGAGGAGAGGAGATAAGGGGAGGAATATGATAAAGGAGTTGATGCTGAAGTCAGTGTTTAATTTGGAACCAGTTGGTGCTTTTCCAAGGAAGAAAATATGGTTCTGGACCAGGAAATAAAATGATCTCATCAATGTCATCAAAAGCAGCTTGTCATTGCATAACGACTCAAATTATTAAAATATCAAAAGACTCAAGCAAGGACCATAAGGCAGCATGCTTATTTGTGGTCAGATTATGAATAGTAATGTAGTCAGTTACACTACAGTTCAAAGTTGAGCCAAAACGTTTTTTTTTACTTGGTTCAGGTTATTTAAATTGACAGTAAATACATTTATGCATTAAATTAATTGAAAAGACAGTTATAATGTTAAATTTATAATTTCTATTTCAAATAATTGTTGTTCTTTTGAAATCTTTCTAATCATCAAAGAATACTGAAAAATTTATCAGTTTCCACATACAACCATTTTCAATATATGTATAATGTGTGTTGGGTTGGTTGTAGGGTCACAAGAACCAACAAAATTTCTATGGAAAAAAACATTTGGGTGCAGGACAAACAAAGGATGGTGATCCCAGAACATATCCGACATGGCTAATCATATATCGTTGATATGTTATCAGAACACTTTTGAAAAAGGATTCTAAACATGTAGGCTTTCACATTTATTTCTTTAAATGTCTCTGTCCTCTCACTTTCATATCTCGAGAGAAGTGATCTCCTCCCCTTCTCCCTAATTCAGCGTCACGGCTACATTTTGTCAGAGTCAGCAGCTAAAACGGATGGTTTAAAAAAAAGGGAGGAGAAAAAAGAAAGTATTGATTAGCTTTCAAAGCTCCATGTGGGCCACTTTTATCGATTAGGAGAGCTGAGCTGCTGGCCTCCTCTCTTTCTTTCTCTCTCGCTCACCCTCTTTCTCTCCCTCTGGGCTCTTTGTTAGGGGAATGAGTGATATAATGGTTCTTTGAGGAGTACGGAGAGTGGTGATGGGGGGGGGGGGCTGTTGCTGTCTGTGGCATCTGGGTAGAGGGGGAGGCAGAGCAAGAGAAAGAGTGAGAGAGACACCAAGGAGAAGAAAAAAAGTCTCAATGACAAAAGGTCAGGGCAGCCGGGCTTAGGGCGACGGGGACCAAAGAGAGTGAGAGGATAATCTGCTAAAGCCCCGAAAAGAGAGATTCAGCATGCGCACCACCCTCGTAGGGCCTAAGAGCAAATTTGCACATAAATAAAGAGCCAGCGTCGCTTTGAACAAGCAGGTCTAAAAGGAGAGGAAGGGAGGGAGGGAGAGAGTGATAGCGAGAGAGAACTGCAGCTGTCTGACGGTCAGCCAACGGTCTGGCCAGTTAAAGAACGTCACCATTTTATGCCCCTGTTGGTTTTAGTCTGGGATATGAAGTTTATTTTTTTGTCTTTCTTTCCTTTTATTCTCTATTCATTTTCTTCTCAGCCTTAGGTATAACCTTTGAAAAATTATCCTTGACTTTTCCCAGTCTTTAGACTTCTTTATTGTTGATTGTATTGATTCCTCTGAGGAAAATTGTATTTGCTCTTATACCTTAACAGATTTAATGTTAATGAGTTCTCTGTCATGTTTTATTTAAAAATCCAGAACCAAAATTTCCTAATAGATGATATGATACATCTGGTGGCACACAATAAGAGTACAGAGCTATGACATTCATGTATTGCTCAGATAATTTATATCTCAGACATTCAGACAAAAACACATAACTCTCACCACAGTTTGAGACAACAAGTCCATTGGATGCCATATAGGAGACACATATGTTATTACAAAGGATTTTTTCTTAAAAAGACGTCTCTCCATTTGCTCTGCATTTAATCTTATTGATGTCTAGGAGAAACAAATTATTTATTAAAAGGTAACAACATTTTATTTTAGTAAAATACTTTCATCCCAACTAAATAGGCAGAGGTAACAATAAGTTATAGGTTGATTTCCTTGAAAAGTGTAAACACTGTGAACTTTGTCATTTATTCATTTACATTTTTACATTTAGCACTCTTTTATCCAAAGCAACTTGCATTGCATTAATGCATTCAAGGTACAGTATTATTTCATAAAATTATGCTTTCCCTGGGAATCGAACCCATGACCTTGGTGTTACAAGTGCAATGGTCTACTGTTTGGGCAACAGAAATGCTACTCTATCACACTATCAAAACAGTTTGAGTATCCTGACCATATCTACAACCAATGTCATGAGTTTAGGGGTGGGGCTATCTATTTTTCTGAACAATGGAAGACAAGGGGAGTGTTCAGAAACCTGTTTCAGAAAATTTTCTTGAGGGTCTGTCTGATTTGTTCAGTGTATGTTTTTTGAGAATTTCCTTTGGAAATAGTAACTAATATATGCAAACGACTTAAATGGATTTGCCTTAAACTTGCTTTAATTTTTCTTGACGTGCATCAAAATGTCTCAAACTGACAAACATCAATGGCATCCCCCCAAGAACTCTTTCATTACTAAGTATAAACAAACTAAAAAAGTAAATATAAAGATGATTCGAGTCCAATACCTCTGAGTCACCAGCTTAAAATTCACAAGAGGAACAAGCCTACATATCATCAAATGCTTCCCTTTTCCTACTAAATACAGACTAAGAGCCCATGGCTAAAAATGATGTAATAACAACCATCTAAAATATCTCACACACATCCATCCACTTTTCATTCTACCACCTAAAGAAAAGCAATCATAATAATGGATCCCAGGATTCCCGTTACTGAAGATGATGGGCAATGGGGCAGTTCAAGCCCAGGAGGTGGACAGGGCATGAGAGGTGGACAGGGATTGAACATAGCAGGTGGTATTGATCAACCAAAGATGTTATGAACTAACTGTGATTTCGCTTTCATAAGAGTCTCAATGGGTATTGACTGGGAAATAAAAAGCATGTCCAAGTACTCCATCTCGAGTGCACGACTAGAAGACAGCAACAAAAGGAGCACGAAGGTGCATACATGGGGACATATATCCTGAGTATCCTTCGCATGAGAGTCTGTGCACATAAAAATGCACAAATGATCAACAGACTTGAAAATTACAAACCGGCATGTGATGTTACTCAAAAACATTATATTAAATGACAAACAAATTATTAGAATCTCCTTGGAACAACAAAGCACTGGAGATAATATCACAAAGGAAGAAAGCAAGCTAGTAAGAGATTTCACAGAGGAGAGCATGCGGCCCACGGCAGGAGAGGGATTTAAGGCTGTGTGCGGCGCGTGGCTGGTCGAGGGACGGACACCGATGGGCACACGCTGACCGGCAGAGCTCTCTCGGATCACAGACATCCTGCCAGGACAAGCTAATCCCCAGCTCATCCCTTCTTCAGGTCCTGGGCCTCCCTGCTACGCTATACGTGATTTCACGGCAGCGTTTCTTTCTAAGAAAGCTGCAAGCTAAAGGGATAAGACCAGCCCCCAAGCGACAACTGAATCTCTCGCTTGCGGACATCTTTTCTGTCATTCCTTTCTTTTCTTTTTCCCCCCTCCTGCTTTCTCTCAGTCTTCAGGTCTTTTGCAGTATAGCTTATTTCTAAAACAGTGATTTGACTGACTTTTTCTGGTGGTGGATAACTTCCAACAGTAAAACAAAAAGTGCAGACTACCTGACCACTCAAATCTTGAGGAAATCACAATCAACCTCAGAACAATTACAAATGACTTTTTACCCTATCTTGGCCATGTTTAAATAGCTAAATTTCTACCACAATCTGGTTATTCATTGTTTTTCCAAATTAATCAATATTTTACCAAAATTCTACAGCATCTGACAGTTGATGACAGTTCAATACAGATACTAATAAGATGATTAATTCAATGTTGGTGGCTTTTGTTAATAATTTCATATTTTTTTACTTACTTAATATTAAGTACAATTAAATAAGGAAATATTTACTTTTAATAATTAATAATAATTTTCTATATATTTATTGAATTGTTAATAATTATTCAATATAAACAAAAGGTCATATAATTATTATGTTTAAATATTTATTTATAACTTCAAATTAAGTTAAAATATGTATTTAATATTGCTTTAATGTTGGCTTTTTGTTCATTTCATATTTATGTACTTATTAATTTAGTAAATATTGAACAACATTCAATTTGAACAATTAATAAAACTTTAAATATTTATTTATAAAATTATTGTAACTAATTATACAATTGTTGTAACTAATTATAAAATTACATTGTAATTAGAAAATAATTTTAATTAGAAAATAAATCAATAAAACAATAAAGTAATAAATCAATTTACAGATAAATACAGTTTTTTTTTTTTTTTTTTTTTTTTTACTTATGGGCTTTAGGACAGGTTTAGGATTTTTTTTTCAGCATATGAAGAGAGGCCAGTAAATTTCAGCAAAACGGGGGACAAAGATGTTGCACCAAAACTTGAACCAACAGCTTAACCAGTAGGCTATAGTCAACTCAAACTACCACTGTTTGTTTGTTTTATGCTTTTCAGTCTTCTGCACCATCCTCATTTTCTTCAGTCCCTCTCCCTGCTCCGTCTCCCTCCCGGCAGCTGGCCTTGCTCACAGAAGGGTGCTCATCTGATCGCCTCTCGCTTCCGTCACACTCGCTGGGTCTCCGAGAGAATCAGGCGGAACGAAGTACACGCCAGGACGAAGAGGGATATATAGGAAAGACAGAAAGAAGAGAGGGATCTACTGACACTCCCACCTCATTGCCCCTGAGGGATGTACGGTACATACTGAGAGTACTGCCTACAAACAAAAAAAAGGTTTCAATGTGCTCTACAGTCTGGCATTTTCCTCCTGAAACTCTGGCGGAGCACTGGAACCCTGAGAAGGCACACACATCCCCCAATTAAGCCCCAGTCGAAGACTCCCCGCACAAAAAAACACAACTTTAAGCATGTTAGCTTCGGTGCTACCCATGCAAGCATGTGAAAGCTACGGCTGGTGAATGGAACCACACTCGTTCGTAAAAGGCAAAGCGATTACACTGAAAGGCACAGTATATGTGTCTAACACCAAGAGCACATCCCGCACAATCGCCACGCTGTCGAAAAGGTGGGAGGCACCTCACGCCCCCATGTGCCCCACAGACAAACAGACACTGTGGCTTGAGGAAACCATGACACATTTCAAAAGACAGGAAAAGAAAAAATAACATGCAATGTCCCAATCCACCATCCACCAATGTACTGTCTGGACCTCCTTTCAAAGAGCTTTGTAAATGAAACCCCTTCTGGTAATCCTTCAGAGCGTAAGCCCTCTCTCCCTCACGCTTTTCTTTTGTTTTCTGGAACCGTTTCGCTTTATACCACCTGCTTTAGGGTCATTGACAAATCAGGGTGTCTGGGATGATTAAAAAAAACATTTTTTTTTACAAATATTTTAGAATTTTCGAAAATTTAATTTTAAAACACATGACTAGTTCTTAAAAATATAATCTTTGTATAAGTATTTTATAGAAAAAATACAAAAAAATCATTAATGCTAAAAATAAAGTAAAAAGTACTCTTAAACAAAATTGGTGTAGGATTTCCTTTGAAACAAGTATTGCAGAAATTGCTAGTAAATTTCATAAATATTTACAAAAAATGCAAACATTCTTGTAAAAAGAACTCCAATAATCCTTATGTACAACTTTGAAAAAAAAAATGTTTACATCACAAGAGTGCACATAATATTAATAATATGGGCTTTAATAATATGTATTAACAATACATTGATTCACCGTGAATAAAAAAAAAAAACTTGCATCGTACTTCATTGTCATGTCCGAGACACCTGGCTGGAGCGGGAAGACAAGTTCTGACTCCCCTCCCTTTCCAATAACCAGACCCTTCGGTGTTCCATAATGTTAAGAGTAGTCAAGCATATAAATAAAGGTGAGGTGAAACGACGGCCCCTCGACTTGTCAGAACTGCTGAACCACAAAGAACACCATGAAGGGCATGTTAACTGTCAATAGACTTCTGCGTAACCCTCCCAGCCATTAACATAAAACTAACCCTCCATTTCTACCTCTCCTTCAGATACGTGGCTTCCACCGCTGTGGCAACATGCCCTCCATCATGTCACCCACACACGCACAACAGCAACGGACATATATTCAAAGCACACCCCCTAAAAGTTCTACCACACCCTAATGCTAAAACATGTGCACATACAAACTAATGCCATGTTCGACACCGCCGCTACGTGACCAGACACTAGAAATGCAGAGGAACAGCGTGTAATAGGTGAAGCATGAACTAGATGCATATGTAAGGCCTGATCTCAGCTCTCTCACTCATGTGGGCTATTACTGCAGTGTGTGCTGGTCTAATTCTTCAGTCCCAGCAGTGTGCTTCAGCTCATAGACACCTCATATGGGCCCAGACAGGTCCGACCCACCATCAGCCTCTCCGAGGGGGAAGCACAGCCTCTGTGAACAACAGTTCTGAACAGCCCAGCATTTTGCTGCAGTATAGACTCGCTGGGGAACATTTTCATGTCATCTCTTTGGAGCGCGTTGCATCACCGGGTAGTCAAACAAGGTTTTTTGGTGCTTGAATACGGAGTCCCACTGTTACCGTCACACTTACAGTACATACAAGGATAAAGCTAAATAAGATTAATTTGGCAACTGCCTGGAAGCTGCTCAATAGTTTTTCTCCAGAGAGCAGGTCCTTTCTTCAAATCTTTTTGCAATAATTGGTTTACCACCAGGTTCTCTTTGCTAATTAGTAATTAGTATGTGATTAAATATTCAGAGGATATTGATGCACATTTAGCACGCACTGGTAAGTAAATGATTGTTCAGTGTGGTTCCTGTAGCCATGCGTCTCTGACATTTGCCATCAGTCAAAAGTGTGGAAAATATCTAAATGTACCACAAAATGGAATTAGCATCAAATAACTACAGCTTTTAAACCACCCGTCAAATACCATCACACCCGCTCACAGGAAAGAGGAAAGTACAGAATAAAGGAGGATGCCACAAGAAAGTAAGCAGCAGAGAAAGACATCACAGATTTTTGTCTTAATGGAACATCAAAGAATATATATATTTAAATTAAGTTAAATAATATAGGCAAAACTATTATTTTAACTGTTAGTGTCGTTTTGGACACGTAACATATGTTCAAAAGTATGGAGTCAAAGACTTTGAAAGAAATGAAAGCTTTAGCATAAGTTCTGCCGGGAAGACTCAATTGTTACGTCACTCTACCCTCTCGTCCATCCAATCTCGTTCTAATACTTGTGGTATAAAACATGGGTACAACTCACACGTGTCTGAGTTCGCAGATGCTGACGCTTTCATTCACCTCCACCGTCCCCACCACCAGGATGGTCCCTTCCCATACCTCACAGGGGGTCGGCTGCGCCCCTGCCTTCGTCTTCAGGCAGGAAATGCAGAGTCCGGACCCCCAGATTGCGAGCTACAAACGGGGCCAAAGCCAAAGAACTTTATCATAATATTGCTTCCCGAGCTGTTAATAAATGGTTAATTGTTACAGTATTATTCTCCCGAGTCTTTCTGGTAGAAATTAATACTTTTATTCTGCAAGGATGCATTGAACTGATCAAAAGTGACAGTAAATACTTTTACATTGTGTTAAAAAAATAAACAATTCTGAGAATTTAAAAGAATCCTGGAAATAAACATGATTACCACAAAAACATAAGGCAGAATGACTTTTTTTCAACTGATAATAATAAGAAATGTTTCTTGCGCATCAAATAATAATACTAGAATAATGTAATTATAATAATTATGTCTGAAGGATCATGTGACACTGAAGACTGGTGTAATGACTGCGTCTGAATAAATCAGATTTTAAAATATACGAAAACTAATATTTCACAATATTACTGTATTTTTATCAAATAAATGCAGTCTTGGTAAGCATAAGAGATAATTCCAAACACACACACACAAAGAAAAACATTTTTATTTCTATGTTGTTATTTTTATATTCAAAATCCCACTCTAGTCTGGGGTCAAGACACTGATACAGATTGAGTTATCTGAGTCCTACACTTAATTTAGAATCCCTGACTGGGAGACTTGCAAAAGGCTGACCAGAGACTTCAACCCAGTACGTCCCATCATGCCAACAAGCCTTCCTTATTTCTACCAAAGGACCATTCATCCAGCCACACAGGTGATTTAACACTGTAACTCCACCTGCCAGAACCCCTCAGCTCACTGCTTTTGATTAATCATGCTCTAGGGGGGATTTATTGCATGCAAGATATTTGCTTCAGCAGTTTAATAAGCATGGGGGAAGAACAGGGAACAAGATTAATCAGGGTGGGCCTACCACTGGGCATACAGCAGAAAAAAAATTCATAATTAATGACTTTGAATATGTACATTTGTTTGTCTGCTACTGCAGTGTGCCAAGAGGACCGTACCTAAGGCATACAGTGTGTGTGTGTGTGTGTGTGAGAATACACAAGTGTGACTTGGTGTTGACGGCCATGTAGGCAAGGAAGCACTGACTGACTGTATGTTGTGTGGAAACTTGTAACTTTCCCCCTCATACTTGTATAGAGAGGGATGGATCGCCTCTAATCTTCGTTCTAAATTACTGATGCATCATCTCCACCTTTCCCTCACTGCCGCTGGCTTCTTCAGTATTAGATCAGCACAGGTATGCTTTTCTTCCTCCTCCTCCTCCTCCTGCAGCACCACAGCTCATAATCGCTCTAACAAGGCCGGTGCACAGGGAGAAATAATGATGCACGATCGTGTTGGCCCATTTATCAGCGTGTTTTACAACGGCTGCCGCGTGGAAGTAATTAAACTCCAGCATCATTACAATGAACGCGCCCCTTTAATAGAGACACGATGAGGCTCCGGAGGCCTGTGCCGTAATTGTACCTCCCAACTCTGCCATTGAGGAGGGGGTTTTAATTAGTGCAGAAACAGAGTGCCCAAGCGATAAGGTCCAAACAGTGGGGTTCAAACACTCCTTGGGGTTCTGTGTTTTTCAGCTCCCATTTCAGAGGAGTGCACAGGGCAAGTGAAAGCTGCCTGAAGTGAGCCCGGCTCCAATGGGATGTAGCATCCGTGGCGTAGAGCTCAATATTGCGGATTACTAGATGGATGTGGGTTGTGCCGGAGCAATATGTGTAGGCTATAGCTGTGGACTGAGGGTGTAGAGGATGTTGCCAGTTTGCGGTATTCTAAAACAAAACAAAAACAACAAAAAGAAATACACAAAAGGTCATAAGGAAAGCTTTAGCATAAGTTCTGCTGGGAAGACTCAATTGTTACGTCACTCTATCTTCTCATCTATCCAATCGCGTTCTAATACTTGTGGTATAAAAGACGGGTACTAACACATGTCTGAGTTTGCAGATGCTGACGCTTTCATTCACCTCCACCCTCCCCACCACCAGGATGGTCCCTTCCCATACCTCACAGGGGATCAGCTGCGCCCCTGCCTTCGTCTTCAGGCAGGAAATGCAGAGTCCGGACCCCCGGATGGCGGGCTACGGACGGGGCCTACACCAAAGAACTTTATCATAATATTGCTTGCCGAGCTGTTAATAAATGGTTAATTGTTACAGTATTGTTCTCCCGAGTCTTTCTGGTAGAACTACATAAAACAGGATGCGTCATTATAAAGGAGAGTGCAATGCCCAAATGGAGTTTTCTCCCTTGGCAAACTTGGTAGTATCAAAGCCTTTCTGCCATATTTCTAATAACTCTCAATCACAACTTTAAATTAAATTAAATTAAATTAAAAATAATAATAATAAAAAAGGTAGCCTTGTTGGTTAAGTTTATTTTAACAAAGAAATGCTGGTCTTTTCAGGACAGGTATAAAGATTGATAGCAACACAAATCTATTCTCTTTTCCGGACTTTCTGGATTCTGGATTTAAATAATCCCACTTTAGTACATTACACAAATCAAAACTATACAGATATACAATAACCTCCAATTTCTTTAATAATTATCTGGCACTATGTCTCATAATATGACTATTCTTTAAAATACTATGGCAAAAAATACTTTTACCGCCACAAAAAAAGACCTTTTAGCAAATAGGCTAATCCCATTTAAAACAAAATCATCACAAGATGAGTATTAAAATATGACTGCACACAAATTCCTCTTTTTCCAAACCTACTCCCTCTCCCCTTGCACTCTCTGTTCAACTCAGTCCAAATAATTGCAGACTCTCAGGTCCAATGAGGCCACCAATTAAACACCACACAGTGGCGTCTGCACAGTCGCCTGCAGACAGCCTCCATCAAACAGTGTGGCCGGCTGTGGTAGCTGCGCTGTTAGCATTAGCATTAGCAATATTAGAGAGTGAGAAAGTGGCTGTAAACATCCATTAGTCGTTAGCAGTCTCCTCATTATTCCTCCCAAAGCTCTCTCATTAACGAGGCGGTAGCTGACAGGTAAACACGGCTAATGGCAATGGCCTATCAATAATAGCATTGTGTGTTAAAGGACTGGCCTGTGGGGGAAGATATAAATAGGGCTAAACAGTGACGGTTTATCATTAGTGGGACTTTGCCACGAACAAAACGATGGTGGTCGCGAATGTAGCGCCGTGAATAGTTGTAGCTGTCATCGCGCTGTAGATATATTGTGTGTAGTAACAATATAATGTCATAAAGTGAGAGGAGGCCCTCAGTGGTACATACAACTAGCGCACAATTTTTAAATGTTCAAAATTGACAGTTGGGATCTTGTTCTAATGAGTGTGCCGGGATGGGTGTAGGTTTATGTGCCTGCGTGTGTGTTTACGAAAGGGTGGCAGGGAGGGGAGGTGTAAGGAAGACGAGAGATGTTATTTATGTTTGCACTGGGTTCATCCCAAGTTCGTTTTACCATGAGATGTCCCTGGGGCAGTAACAGCCATGTTGCTGTGTTTGGGACAGTGTGAGGCTGGTAATGGTCACGGGATGTACGGACTGAAGATTGGAGGGCTTGTCAGGGATCCATTACTGGAGTCACAGAGCAGTAAATCAACCTTAAACCCTCTGTTGAAAACACTCATACAAGGATATCCAATACACACACACACACACTCACACACACACACACACATACACACACACACACACACACACACACACACACACACACACACACACACACACACACACACACACACACACACACACACACACACACACACACACACACACACACACACTTATTGGTGGCACTTATCAAGAAGAAGCACAAAAAAGGCACTGAGAAAGTGAGAATGGGAATGACACCGAAGTGAGAGTCAAGGAAAGAGAGAGTACAGCCCATCCATAAAAATATCAGATGTAACACTTCAAGGACTCAGACATCATTTTTCCTTCACAACACACAAGTTTATATCATGCCTATCACATGCCACTGTAAAAAAAAAAAAAAAAAAGACACTTGGTAAAAAAAACTCAACCTGGATTTTATCAGTCACAAAACAACATAATAATTCACCAGACAAATCATTTATTTTGTATCTGCTGACACTCAATGAGATTCAGTTCTTAAAGAGATAGTGCACCTAAATTTCACCTCATTACAAACCTGTTTGACTGTTAAGTCAAAGTTGAATTGTTTGGTTACCAAGACTCTTTAAAATATCATATTTTACATTCCACAGAAGAAAGAAAGTCATACAGTTTGGAACAACATGAGGATGAGATTTTTAGGTGGACTATCGACTATTAATAAAATTAGCAAATTGTAAACAGTCTTCTTTGATTTTTCCAATGAATTGGTTTATCCAGTTCACAAATCTAAATGTTTGCTCACTGATCTGGTTCTGGTTCGAGTTCTGACTCACTGACTTAATGACCTGGTCACAATCGGTTAACAATCTACTGGAATTAATGTATAATGATAATAGATAATGACTTAAATTACAATATGCATTTAGTCTTTATCTTGTATTTATATGATATTTACAGTTTTATGATTTTTTAAGCTTAAAAATATTCCTTGTGATAGCATGTAAAAAATGACCAGTATATTCTTTCTCTTTTTCTGTAAAAATGTCAATACATACAGTACAGCAATTTACGACTCCCCAGAACAGTCATTAAACAATAGAGGTACACACATGCCTGTACAGGAGAAGTTGTATTCAGGAGGAGGAGGAGAGAAGTGCTTTTGCCTTTCCACCACTCTAATTACACAGCCTGACCTCCCACCGGTCGCCCTGCACAGGCCCTCTCAGATCAATATTCATTCTTTTAGATCTGTCATCTGCTTTTGACGCTATCGACCACACACTGTCTCTCCTCTCTCCTCCCTTTCAGATTTATTCATTTATTTAGCTTCCCCGCACCCCCTTGACCCCTGAGGCTAGCTTTTGCACATACACAGGGGTCACTCTATATGGGATGGTTAACCTGGCATTATCCCTGTTTTTCTGTTTCTCTGCGTCTCTGTGAATGTACTAAGGGCTAGGGAGAATTGCCCTTGGTGGATTCCAATGGCGGTCATTTTCTATGGTAATATTTTGTAGACTCCCACTCTGCGCAAAGTGAGTATATTGGTTTTTGGCTGGCGTTATTGCGGATAAGAGCCCAGGAGCTAATGAACTAAGCGAGGGCTGAGCCAAGGTCAAAGCCTTCATTTAGGAATATCCAATGGGCATCTGCCACTCTGTTTGGATACACATATGGTAATTGCCTCTAGCACTCTACAAGAGTTCGCTCTTAGGACGTTGTTTTTCTAGTTCTGACCCGTATTACTCATGTTCTGAGTTATGCTGATTTCCAAAAGAGGCTTTTAAAGTTCTTGGAAATTATACATGCTCCGGCCTCTTTAAAATTGTGGTGACTTTAGGTAATGAGGATAATGGCACAAAGGGACAGGACGCAATCAGAGATACAAAGTGTACTAGGTGCAGTGATAAGGAAGGTCAACTTACGCATATGTAAGGAAGATACATTTGGTGCTGATCTCAGAGCATCCATTCATCCATCCATCCATTGATTCTGTTCAGTCAGTCGTTCCATGTTCTCTCTGTCTGTAAGGCGTGCTAACCTTCAAATTTCTTAACTACCGAGGATATCTAGCAACCACAAACAACATTTGTGCACCCTAGCAAAGAGTTTAACATGGGAAACACCACTAACATTTTCTTCAGAAGATGTAAAAGTTTAGTTATGTATTTTGTGTGATGTTGTAGTGTACATCCCCTGAACTTTAACCCTGCTCTTACCATTGCTGTGAATTCCCCTTTGATGTTTAGTGTGACAAGCCTCTGTACTAGTGCTGCACGATTGATCATATCGCTATTGTAGGCTGATTGCGATGTCAAACCTATGCGATTCTATGACTCAAAATGCTGCGAATTTATATGAAATAAACAAATTAGGGCCTTTGACTAGTGTTACATGATCCCGCTCTTATTCGTACGAATGCTTTAAACCATTCAAGCGACTCGCATGATGTGAGACAATTCAAAAGAGAGCGCGCTGCATGTGAATGTCCTAAGACGCGCGCCAGTATCATGCGCATGCACAGACCGCGCGCCAGAATACAGTTCTCTTTCGCGCTTGAACGAACAATAACACACACAATTATACCAAAATGTCGAATAAGAGCAGTTTTATGATGGACGCAAAGAGTTGTGAGAGAATGAGGCGCGTGTGAGATGAGCACCGCGTCTCTGTCAGCAACGTCGGCCCTTAAAGGGCCAGCAGCCAATAATGCTCTCTGTCAGTAAAGTAAGTTAATCAAAGAACAAAGGGAACAGAGACAATTACTCACTGCTCTTGACTAAAGAAGGCTTATTGATCATAGGTGTTATCAATCATTTAGTTGTTGCTAGTTTGAGTTGAGAAATACACATTTCAGAATCACTAATCTGTGTGTGCATTTTGCTTTAGAACCAAGGAAGTTGACTCATGAAACCATTGGTTTATTATATCACAATCGCAATATTGACCTCTATAATCGCAATATGACATTTTCCCTGAATCATGCAGCCCTACTCTGTACTGTTCCCTTGTGACAGGCTTCAAATAAGCCATTACTGTGGTCACTGACAGCTCTCAATCAAGTTTGGCAAAAAAAATGGAAACTCAGGAGGAGACTACAAAAACTCACTTTGGATTTCTTATACACTCCTATTCAAAAGTTTGGGGATGGTAAGATGTTTTATATCTTTAAAATTACATATCTTATGCTTACAAAGGCTGCACTGATTTGATCAAAAATAAAGTAAAACAATAATATTGTAAAATATTGTTCCAATTTAAAAACAGTTTTATTACATTTTAAAATATAATTTATTCCTGATGGCAAAGCTGAATTTTCAGCAGTCAATACTGTAGTCTTTGGGGTCACATGATCCTTCAGAAATCATTTTAATAGGCTCTATGCTGATAATGTGCTCAAGAAACATTTCTAATTATAATCAATGTTGAAAAACACTTTTTTTTTTCAGGATTATTTGATGAATAGAATGTTCAAAAGACAGTTTATCTGAAATAGAAATGTAACATTGTAAAATATCAAAATAGTCAAATATTCAAAGCAATACCTAATGGTATATGCCCTTCTACTGTCCTCCCTGTTCGTGAACGTGTTTCACTAATAAGACTCTTCATCCACTCTTTTATTAACATTAGGTTTTCCTTCTATCCTGTTATTTGTCCTGTCAGTCAGATCTTTCACTTGACACATCTGACTCATGCCACCCGTCTCTGCCTGCATCTTCCAGTACGTCCTATAAATTGAAAAAGAGAGGTTACTTGGGCAAAGAGGCTGAGAGAAGTCCACAACAGACAGCCAGATGTCAATCATTTCTGTCAGCAGAATACCGGGACCCTCCGCAATCTTTGCCCCCTGGCATCTTTTATTTTTTGTGGGACTAGGAGGTTATGAAAGCACCGTTCTTAAGAAGAAAAGGTATGGAGAGTTACATTTTGTGTGTGTGTGTGTGTGTGTGTGTGTGTGTGTGTGTGTGTGTGTGTGTGTGTGTGTGTGTGTGTGTGTGTGTGTGTGTGTGTGTGTGTGTGTGTGTGTGTGTGTGTGTGTGTGTGTGTGTGTGTGTGTGTGTGTGTGTGTGTGTGTGAGACCAGGGGCGCAGAGGGGTGGAGGGATGAGGTGAACGCAGGGCTGGCTGGAGGGGTTTACAAAAATCAATAGACAAACAAGCAATGGAAAGGGAAGCAGGAAAAATAAGCATTTAAAGAAATTCCACTCCTTTGGACGGGGACGAAGATGAGGCTGAACATGAAGGGGGGTGGTTGCGGGTATGAAGACAGAAGAGCTCCAGGGAGCTTTGGATGAGGCAGTCGGCCCACAATGCCCTGCAGCCTGACAGGCTTGAGTGACCATATTAGCGTCAGCAGGCAAACAAGGTAAACCTGTGGGGGTTAACGCAGAGAATTAAGGGTAGGCCCTTTTCCACTGATTCTTCTTGGCATCGGGCAGGTAAGGGACTCTGTATTGCGGTGGTCAATTGCTAAAGAGCAAGACCAAAGTATTACTAATAGTCTGGTTTAATGTTTCAAGTGGTAAACGGGAGAGCAGGGTTGTGTGGTCGGCACTAAGGTAAACAGGTCAATAGTATTGATCTTGCTTCCCTCGCACTTCAGCCAGGGCCAGCAACATGTAATGCATTACAAGCTCCTGTTCTGCATAGCACCTCAACAGCAGTATAAGACTCAATGAGTGTGTGAATGTGTGCTTGTGTGTGTTCCTACACATGTAAAGGTTGTAAGTGCCATAACTCCAGCCTGAGAGCATTTGATTTTTCAAAAATAGTGCACAAATTCACAAGTAGACTATTTAATAGTAGTATTTGTGTCCTGAACACTACCACTGTGTTGTACAATAACAACAACATCAACAAAACAAGTCATGCGTTCTTATTCACATGACCATGATATGACAGGCTAATTGAAAACTGGTTGAAACAAAAGTTTTGAAATCTACATCCGACATGGAATCAGACACTATCTCTCTCATACACATTGCATTTCATAGGGACATTCAACATAGGGACTAATCTGGGATATTATTTGGGTGTTTCTTCATATTTTTATTAATGCAAAAATAATATTAATAATATTAATAAAATATTAATGTAAAAATATATTATAATTTTTATATTATAATATTTATAATTTATATTATATACAAAAAATAATATAAATATATATTTTTAAACTGTCTTAAAACCCATTTTCACACTCTCACTGGTTTATTTAATTTGTCTACTAACAATGGCCATCAGTGGAAAAGAGGATTTTGTCATTTTTTCTGAACCATCATTCTTCTTAACATTTCCATACGTTTTCAACATTTCAACTACGTTAAATAACATTATATGATGAAAATGGCATTTTAATAATTTGGTATAAAACGTCTGACTCATTGTCTTTCATTTTGTATCCTAAATAAACAATTAAATAACATTTTCATAATTAATCAGTTTGAAAATATGCTCAATAGAATTACTGGGTACAATTCTATACATAAAAGAAGCAAAAATAAAAGATGGTATATAGTTTAAGACACAGAAATGCCAATTTAAGCCAATTTATTGTTATTTATTTTTTACAATAAATTAAAAAACGTTATTAAAAAAAGTTAATACATGTAGATAGAACACTTTGCTTACAAATCCTGGTATCTGTATAAAACAATACGAAAAATGATCAATGCATTTTAAAAAGGGCTGAGCAGTCCATTATTTTAGATCAGAAGTGCTGCACCAACAGACATCGCTTCACTCAATAACAGAAAATGTGATGTTAGTGGAATTTTAACAAAGTCTGAAAATTAGTAAGTGGATCTTATCTTAAAGTTAAGTAGATTATGGTGTAGAGCAGGAAACATAATGAAATAATGAATCAAATCTACCTCTCTCTCTGTGCAGTACCTCTGTGACTGTGTTACTCAAAGCAGGGCCCATGCCAAATCCAGTGCATGTGGGAAATAGATTAACTCTCTATTTACACCCTCTCCTGGCTGGCAGCGCTGGCTAGCGTGGCCAGCCAGCTGATGACAAGGGAAACCCCACCTCTCCAGAGCCCATTAAGACACTCAACAGACTGTGTAACCCTGATTATTGCATCACAACACCGCGAACGGCTGTGCAAATTATGGCTGGCTGAGGAGATTGGGTATTTCCTTAATTTAAACAATAACTCACTGCCCTACTCTTGGACCTCCCATTGATGTATGGCTCTTTTATTTAATGTGTTAATTATTCCAGCTTGATCTGTAATTCCCAGCGCAAGGATTTACAGAGGCTGAGGCGGAGTGAGGGAGAGAGAGAGAGAAATAATATGAAACAGAAACCTTGGGGAAAGATCTGTTTAATTTGCTCTTCGCCAAAAACATCGGCCCTGCACGCTTTATTGATTTACACCCCGACTCATCATTCCATAGATTTACTTATTATTTTTCGATTCCAACTAATTCAATTAAAAAAACCTTTTTGCACATCTTGCCGCTGATGTAAATTCCAAGGCAACATTTCATGTTTCTTTTTCACACACTTACACTCACACTCTTAGTAACACATGCCTGGACTCGGTCTCACGTTCACGCGCACGTACACTCGGCGGTTCAGATTTTGCAAGTGTAAATGAGCCTGTGCCTTTCTCGCCGACTGACTCCGCTTATTATACTTCAGTCACACCCGAAGCGTCAATCAGAAAGCGTTGCCCTGCAAAGTGGCGCAAAACACCGTTTCGGCTAACCATATGCTTACGCGTACACGCTCCATGTCAGCTCGTGCCCATCCAGCCAGGCATTTAAGCATTGCTAAGACCCAAACGAGAGTTTTAAATAAGTGTGCTAAGGGGGAAGGGGAGAAGCATGCCAAGCGGGGCACAAACATCCTGGCTAATACACAGGAACATTCTTCCACACAAAAATGGTTGGGAGAGCAAATGCTCTTTCTCTCTCACCCACATTCACATGTGTGTGTGTGTGTGTGTGTGTTTGGCGAGGAGTAGACTGAAGTTAGCTGTGCTTGCCCTGGGGAGGACTCGTGGCCGTGGCGGTGTGACAGGCTGCTGGCAGATCAGGCTCCTGTCAGCCATGCAGGCCCCGTTAAACAAGCCACACTTATGAGCCAGAAAAATAATTGGAGGCTGCCGCCCACAATATGCTGCCCCCACTCTCTGTCCATCCTGGTGGCTTCAATAGTGTCAGCTTCGATTAGGGTGTGGAGGCCAGTGGAGAACACATTCCTTTCCACACGGCCTATCTATCTATTTCCCCCCCAACCTCTCTCTCGGGTCCACTAGGATGAAAAGAGCGACCTGAACTCACCCTATTGCTCACCTTTTCTCAGGAGGGCAAAGATATAGAGAAAATTCAGAGAGTGGAAGGGAAAAAAAACAGAAGGGGGAAGATTTGCTTTTTTTCCCCCAGTCGGGCCTGTCATGTCAGAGTCTCAGGAAGCCTGGCTGATTCCGTTGATGTTGCCGTATTGTGTACGTGTGCATGTGTGGGACGGTGAAGACATGCTGAAAGGGACAGGGGTGAGGATGTCACAGAAGAGCTTAGTGAGGACCGCAGCCTCTGATCTGACAGGTCAGCGAGGCCACGAGAGATACACAGCCGGCCGTGCGCACACTACATGGCCATTATCCCCCTTGGGACGGCAGGATCGCTGACCTACTGACACCGGATCAGCCTAACTAACACACCAGCCACTGTCTACAATGGCCAGTGTACTGTCAGCTCGGACACGTGAGGCGCAGCATATGTAACTGCATCCCGCGGCAGCGCGTTATACAGCAAACATGTCATACTGTTTGGACAGGGCTAAAACTACCTGACACACTCTGCTGTGTGATATCCCAAACAACAGCCTACAATGCCCACCTTCCCTTCTGGCAATAAAACGGCCAGGCCATAGTGGCCCCATGCAGTCTTCAGTAATTTCGACAACAGATATAGTCAAATATAATATTTCCGACACTCTAAAAAGGGACAGTACTTAGGAGGTTCTTTACTGATGTCAAAAGGGATAGGCCACTCAAAAATGAAAATTATGTCATCATTTACTCACTCTCATGGCGTTCCAAGCCAGTATGATTTTCTTTCTTCTGTGGAACACAAAAGCAGATAATATGAAGAATGTTTTTCCCCATCCATTTAAGGTCAGTGGGGTACAAAACAACACTCCTTTGACGTTTATTTTCCATTTCACTTATTTTTGAGACATTTTTTAAACATCTTGTTTTGTGTTCTACAGAAAAAAAAAGTCAACCAGGTTTGGAGCGACATGAGGGTAAATAAATGATAACAGAATTTTAATTTGTGGGAAGTATCCCTTAAATAGTTAAATGTAGGACCAAATAAAGATAATGAAATGGTATTTTGTGTTGAGATTTAAAGTAATAATTGAGCCTATATTTACTTTCTTATTGGGACTTATTCAACTAATTGGGAATGATTTATTACACGTTGTTTTAAAAAATCGAATTGCCTTTAATATTTTCTTTAAAATGTAGTAAGTCTCAAACAACTCTTATTTTTCAGCCCCTCACCTCATATAGAGGCAATTTTTCATTATCCAAATCCCGACAGAAAAAAAACATCACATTTACATTTATGCATTTTTCACACACTTTTATCCAAAGAGACATACAAGGAATTCAAGCTATACTTTTTAATACATTGGGAATGCAACCATGACCTTAGCGTTTCTAGCGCCATGTTCTACAATAGAAACCCTGCACAATTTTCTATAAAATGAGTGGTAAACAGCATTTCGTGTAGATTTTAATGTTCTTGACTATGCATTACACTGTATTTAAAGAATCTAAAAAGGGTCTATTGAGCACTATAAAAAAAGCAAATGACAATCATTTTGACCTCAGATCAGGGAATCCGCCCTCCACACTCTGTATTCCGCACACCCAGATCTTCAGCTGGTCTCTAGGCCTCTTCTTCCCTATGGAACCAGTGAAACTGAGACTGGAGACGGCACAAGAGGTGACATTGAGCTTACCTGCGGTCTCGGTGGATGCGGGGCATCCGTCCGTCCGTGGCCGGCATACAAATAAATAATGCAATGTACACCTAATGCAGTGGTCCCAAACGTAGGAACCTGCCGTCGCCTCCAGCTGCCTTTGGGGTGGAAAATAATTACAATGCAGAGAGTGAGAACAGGCCTCCTATACACAGCGTAATGGGCCAAAATAAGGGGATGGAATGAGGCTGCCCTCTACGCTTCACTGCCTTTTCCACAACACACACACACACACACACTGCCCAGCTGAAAGTTACTACCACCAAATTGCCTTTGCATATCCCCATTCAACACTGAAAAAGGCTTCCATTTAGGAGGAAGTGAGAGTCACTTATAATGGAGGGATAAATACACAAACAAGTAAACAGAGGCCGGGAGCGAGTAAATAAACCTGCGGAGAGGAGAGATGGAATCATCTTGCTTGCAAATAACTTTTCTGTTTACCTTTTTTGTTTCCTACTGTAATTATGCATTTTATTATGCATCTGCCAACATTCATAACAAATGTTTCGTTTAATGCTTTAAACGTTTCCACATGTTCTAATTATGCATATGAGAAAGCTCCGATACGCAGCGCTGTAGCATTATAATGCTGATGCCTCAGAGAATTGATTGGGCTAACAGATTAATTGGAAATAGAGTTACAGATTCATTGATCGACTGATTACTTAATTAAGTTTAGCAATTAAAATCAATTTACAGTCTGCGGTGATTTACATATTTCGGGGGCAAGTTTTAGTGTCGGATACATTTATGTGAGATTTATACAGTAGACTGTACACACAGTAGAAGCACATCGGGATCCAGTAAACACAAGGAGAAAGGCTGTGCATGAGTAATAAAGGTGGTCGATATATGTGCTGTTTGAATGGAGATCAACGTGTTTACTCTGGCTCTCTCAAACCTCAGTCTGGGCTGAGACGTAAGCCACTGTACCCTTACTTCGAAAAGACAATACACTTTTCCTGTTAGGTTGCCTCGCTTGACAGATTTCTTACAAAAGCAATATGTATACAAGTACATGCATACTGTACAATCACATTCATAACAAAAAGAGGGATTTTAGTCTGTTTGGGGTCTCAGAGACCTATAGACCATTTTAACAGCTTGAAAATAAACTGTTTAACATTGAAGTATTAGAATAATGCTCCATTATTTTATCTTATGAGAGCTGATTGTAAACAAAAGTTTAAACCTAACATGCTTCATAAATTTAACATTTTCTATGTTTGGAGTCTCAGAAACCCTACATATAAAACAATTTTCAATTTTCATTTTTTTTTTTATTATTGTGGTTTTGTTGGGGTCAAACTGATCCCTAACATAAATAATTTTATTTAAAGAAAAATATTCTAGATGGACTTCAATATCAAGATATTTGATAATAATTATGATAATGATTTTTAAAACTATTAAATTTTTTTTCCTCACTATTATTATAATAAAATAATTGTTATGGTTTAATTGTTAGGTAAAATTAAAACCTAAAAATAACATTCCCAGAATGTTGTGAATTGGTACACAAATCCAATATCAAAGCTGTAATAGATCATACGTTAAGAAATAAGATTTGCCAGTGTAATATATGTTTTAACCACATACTAAAGTTTTCTCAGTCTCCTCAGCAGCTCCTCAAGGTCAAGACAGAGTTTCTTGTCCCACAGGAGAAGCGCTGGAGCCGAGGCCTTCTCTTTAAGCTTCTCTCCGCTCTCTCCACTGGGCACGGGAGATCCGGAGCGGGTTGAACTGATCTCCGCTGCCCACATCGCCCTCCTTCCCCCTGGGTGACCACTGCTCTGGGGTTCTGGCCACTTCCCTTTGAAGCTCTAAAGACTTTCGGTGGAGACATTGGATGTCCTTGAGAGGCCCCACCCCATTGTGACCCTAACAGGTTCCAAAATTCCCTTGTCCCCTGTGTTATTTTCAGCCCCTATATCTTTGTCTAGCCTTTTACTAAGAAAAGGGATATACGAAGCTAGAACTCTACAGAAAAAGATTTTTTAGCAAACCAAATAGGGTTTAAAATGTTAAAACCACGTTTGAACGAGCTTTGGTTAAGACACAATGAGTAATCTTTGATTTGCTTTGTTCTGAGGAAAAAAAAGGAAATTATGTTTATTTATGTCAAAGTACCTTGTCTCAGCATGTTATTTTAATAATCACTGATTAAATAGTGATATTGAAAGTAAAATGGAGGCTTAAAAAACAAAAGCATAATTGTATGTGTAACCCTGTAGAGTTAAAGATATAATTTATAGCTTGAGAAAAGATGAATGCATCCTCATCAGCTGTTGGAATCTCTACAGTGAAATGTATGTAAACTCAGATTCTTAAAGAGCCATTTCAAGACAAGATCTAAATAATGTGAATAGAAGAGAGTATATCAAAAAGACATACTCTCAGTAGCCAACACATTCTCGGCTAAGACATTTTGGTTCTCCGAATGTTCCAGGAACGTTGTAGAAAATAAATAAAATAAAATGTATTACTATCATTGTTATTAATATTATTATTATTACTACTTTTGTTTATATAAAATTATTATCTTAATATAATAATAATACCACAGGCTTCTAGGCTATATTACAACAATAATAATTTATTAGTAGTAGTAGTAATAGCAGCAGTAATATTGTAATAATAATAATAAAATAATAATTATGGTTTAAAGTAGTGTTACTCAGCTGGTGAGTCGTGACCGTTTTGAGTGGGTCGTGGAGTGTGTAGTCAAACAACAACAGAAAAAAATGAATTCTAATTTTTTTTCTGACTTTTATTTTGAAATACATGTGAGTGCTGTTGACTCTTCTGTCAGATGCCGTGTAAGTAAAATAAATGTGTTACTGATTAAATACCTGTGGTCATTCAGATGAGATGTCAAGCTATACCGGTATGTCAGTGTCATTATTCTAACATTATTTTCGTAAATCATTACAAAATAAAAAGTCTCTCACCTCAGAAAAAAAAAAAAAAACGTTCCTGTCCTGTCATACGTTAAACTGGGGTCACTGTATATAAAGAGTGAATAAAATTACTAGCATGCAATGTCATAGTTTCGTTTTCAGTTGGCAAGTCATAAAGTTACCCAAAAGTATAATAAATGTTAATTAGCTAGGAAGGTTAGCTGTTCATTCTACTCATCAGGAGCAGTGTCCATATGTTGTATTAACAGTGCATGTTATTATTGTGTATTTGTAACAGTAGTTTTGATTATCTTTACCCAAATACCAATTTATTTTCGATTTGTGTGATTTTCTATATTTTTGATGACTGTGGTGTCATACCAACTTACTTATAGTAACTAAAAACTAGTTTCGTACTGCTATTTAATAGCCTTATATACTGTATTTTCATCAGTGTTAATGACATTCTTACAATTTTATGTGTATGTTTAAGTAAAGTGGTACTTGTGTTTGTGTCAATAATTTTTGAGAAATCAATTTGCTTGCTTCAAATTCCTAAAGATTTGCATCGTGGCTTAGTGAGCCAAACCAGTTGAGAACCACTGATTTCAAGTCATAAAATTAAAACTGTAGGAATGTGTTCCCAAAAACATAACCAAATGAGAACCATGCACTAACGTAAGGGGAACGTTTTGTGTTGGCTGGGTTATAAAGACACAAAAATGTCTGTCAACATTCAGAATCTTTCAGATTAAAATGTGTTGTTCATTCAGACACCTTTCCCCTATGTTAGTTGGAAGTCATTATTTCACCATAATCCTTCTGACAGTATTCTCATCCTTCAGCATTCTCATTTGCTTTGGAATTGGTTGCATTTTCGTATGTCTTCTACTATACACATCAATATGAGTTGCACATTATGCCTAAAACTCCATCCCCGTAAGATTCATTAGCATCTATTTAGCGTAGAATAGCAGCACACATAAAAACACAAATAATTGTGTGTACATCATTAGGTTTTCAAGCTGTACACTGCACTCTCACAAACACAGACACGCACCCAAACACACACACGCACAGCTGTCATTATTTCCGAAACAAGCAAGGAACACACATTTGACCTGGCAGTCATCTCCACTGTATGTCCCACCTCAATTTTCCTGTCATTATCGCCCAATGAGGAGTACAAATGTATTGTGTGTGTGTGTGTGTGTGTGTGTGTGTGTGTGTGTGTGTGTGTGTGTGTGTGTGTGTGTGTGTGTGTGTGTGTGTGTGTGTGTGTGTGTGTGTGTGTGTGTGTGTGTGTGTAGAGAGATGTCACTGTGTCTCTCTGGCACACAGAGAGTAGGATCCATGCCCAGAGGCAAGTGCCTTTGAATAACAGTAGGTTAAGACATAATCATCTACACGAAAGAGAAGATTCTCTTTGACCCATGTCACCTCGCCACCTCATTCACCAGAGCTGGCGGGCCAGTAGAGAGGAAAAGCTAATTGCAGAGGGTGAACCTAGAGGCAATAGCGGAGACACTGAGAGACAGAGAGACGGAAAAGAGAGCGCGAGGGAGACAGAGAGGGGTATCCCACTGCTTTGAAGCTAAATGAGGAGCTCTTGTACCGCTCCAGAGACCAGGAGGAGGAGAAACATATTTTAGTCAGCTGACACCTGTTAAAGTCAGAGTTATTGGGCACTCTATATCTGAAGATGCTTGAATAAAGTCATGGGAGATTCGGTGAGTGCTTTCAAGCCCGCTGACTTAGTGTGCATTCTCAACTCTCCTACTCACAGACAGGGTCTAGAATTAACAGTTGGCAAGTGCTAAATGCATGTAAAAATGGCTTTTAGTATAGGGTTCTAAAGACATTTATTAAAGACAAGCTCTGTGACTCTCACGTCTTCTAATAGAATTTACTTCTGTGGAAAATTTAGCATTTTTGGTGGGCAAAAATATTTTTGGTGCAGCTTGGTAGAGCAAAATAGCAGCTTGGTTTGAGAGCAAATATGTTAAAGCTTTATATTACTGCACTCATACAGCAAGTGCTGTACCATGCTATTGTTAACATGTTAGGAAATTAATAAGTTAGCATTTATTGAACTAGCTTGTTATAGCTTGCTACGTTCATACTGATAAAATTGTTCACATTTAATTTACATAAAACTTTTAAGTTAAATGTATGAATTGGTTATGAGTATAAAATAGAAATCTGCCAGTTCTGTTTAAATTTTGAATTTCTTAACTTAAAAAATTAAGGCAAATGATTAACTTATTTGGGTTTACAGTGTGGCGACTTTGTATGCTTTTCTGAATAAATTAATTTTAAAAGGAGTATTGTGTAGACCTTAACAGTTTACATAAGTCCATTACTGGGAATCGACAGTAAAATAAAAATGAAATACTTGCAAAAAAAAAAAAAATCACTCAATTTGTATGGCTGTCAATGCAATATACTTTCTGGAACCAGACAGTGTGGTTACAGCATGTATCAAAAGGAGCTAAAGGGGTCTTGATAACAAGCTAAATTGTGAAGAGACAAAAAAAGGACTAAATAATTGGAATAACAATAATTAGCAAAATCCACTTACATGGCCAGTTAGAAACAATTATGACTTGTTTAATTAAATCCCCATAAGCAGGATTTGGACCCATTGTATAGGCTAGATGAACTCACATACTGAACCATAACAAAGAATTCTATCCAAAAGATTTTTTTATTCATTTGCTGTCCCACTTTTACCGTTTCTGCTGGAGTCTGTCTCTCCACACGGCTTGTGGTCCACTAACCTACTTTAGAACCACGTAAACACATCCTCTCAGGTCTTCCTGTCTCGACTGTCATTTGAGGTAAGTCAAGAATTTAATGAGCTCTTAATCACAGAATCCCTGAAAAATAAAATTCCCTCCTCAGCTACGAGAGATTCTTTCCACAGAACGAGACGACTCTATGCTCTCAGTCTGTGAAAATTCATGAATTCAAAAGGCTGAGCCGATTTGTCTAAACACAAAGGAGCAGAATCGGTTCAGGAGATCAAATCTACTGAGGAGTGTCAGTTGAGGCATCTCATGCATCACAGTAACATGAAGTTCATTCATGAATATACACAAGCCAAATCACAGAGAGGATTCACATGGCTTGACTTGGCATTTCATCCTTCAACTGTCGCACTGAAAACCTTTTCCCTAAAAGCTAGCACATTATTTTTTTCCCATTGCTTTCTTTTTTCTTTCCTCAGGCTGTGGAATGCATGATTGACCTCAACTTCAAAGGCAGGACATAGAGCAAATTTTAACACTGGAGCTCTGTCACTTACACAAACAGGGAAATATATATAAAAAAACCGACAGAGACACACACACACACTCAGGGTCCAAAATTAACATCCTGTAAAGTAGCAAACTGTGAAAGTGAAAACATCTCGGTTTACAACTGTAACCCTTGTTCCATGAGAAGGGAACGAGACGCTGCGTCGAAGACACCACCTTGGGGAACGCCTCCAGTGTGATAGCGTCTGAAAAGAGTAAGGCCTTCAAGGCCCGGACAGGGCATAGTAGGCGTAGACTTTTCTGATCAGCTGACACATGTGGTGGAGTATAAAAGGCCTGTAGGATAACAGACCGTGCCACATTAGATGGCACTAGAGTTGTCAAAAAGTACAGACTTCGATACCAAGTCGGTTGGCTCAATGAGTGGAACTTAAATGAGCGTAATCGTAAACACCTCTGATGGCCATTGTGTTCATGCGCTTATCGGATATGTCTGTGACTGGCTACAATGATCAACGCGCGGGAGCATTTGAGAGCACACGGAAGTGTTTGAAAGTTGTTGGTTTTTTTAAATGGGAGCGGGAGCTTTTGAAAGCACAAGCAGCAGTTTATCAGAGGACCGGTCCGGCAATAGATGCCTGCTTTCAAACGCTCCCGTGTGTATCTGTTTAACTGCTCGGTGAAGAATATCGGTGATGTATATTTACCACATATTTTTGAAGCGCTGATCATTGTAGCCAATCATAGACATATTTTATGAGTGCGTGAGCACAATGGGCAATCAGAGGTGTTTATGATTACGCTCAACAGTGCTCAAAGCGTCACATTTTTTAAATTTCAGTACTGACTTGGTACCGAAGTCTGTACTGTTGACAACATAGATTGGACTAGTTCAACACATGCTTTAGAAGCTATCACGCTGTGGTGTTCCCCAAAGCGACGTATTCGACGCAACGCGAGTTCCCTCGAAAGGGAACTGGCTCTGGTGAGGATTTACTATAATAGGAACCACAGTATATTAGTGAATCTGAAACATACTTTGTACTTTTGATGTCAGCAATTTACTGTGTTAGTCATGCCAACAGTGCAGATCAACAAATCATACGACATCATACGACAAACAAGCTAGAATACTGTCATGCTAACAGACTCATTGCCCACTGTCCCAGACTACCATAGTTAAACATGGTTTAAATCAGTTTGTAGAAAAAAAATCATCTGACCCTCACTGATGTGAGTGATTCAAATCTACTAAAGAGAATAAGAAACTTATGAAAATCTATTAACTCTATGTGGTGACACATATGTGGAAAAAAATATCTTAACAGCTTTTGATCAATTTAATTTTAGTAGACTACTTGTTTTTTTTAACATGTTTTTTCTTATTAACTGTGGATATTGTGTTTTTAGACATAATTTTTCTTTCTTTTTTTAAGCATTAGTTTGACAAAATTCAGTAAGGTTTATGATTAGGCTAAAACAAGAAAAAACAATGAGTCTCATTCACTAATAATTGCATTGATTGCTCATATTAATACACTCAGGAGAACTCGTAAATTTGTTGTTAACCTCGTTGTAGTATTTATGGATTTTGTAGTATTCTAAATGAGTGACCACATGCCTGAAATTAGTAACTTGCATGGTGCACACCTAAACCATCTCCATATAAGGACTTTCCACACAACCCTCCCTTTACAGCCTTTCGTAATGCTCAGAAAACATATGCCGACCTCGACTGAGATCCTCAAGCAATGGTAAGTGTGCCATCCTCAAAACCAGTTCAAACACAATAAACTCTTTTTTTTACAGACCCAGATAACAGACCTCTCATTAGCCAGCTGTGCATTTCTGTATTTTTCTGCATAGTAACTTCACTGCTCGAGCTACTGTAAAATGCACCTTTTTTTATTTACTCTTTTACTGTATATGATAAAATACATTAAAGATCAAGTATCTATGAGCAAAATTTCATCTTGGGTTATAAGGCCACCCAGTGCCTTTTACGTACATTTGGTTTCAGTTTCAGTTTTTTTTTTTTAAATGTTACATTTTAGTATGAAACTTATTGGCGAATCATTGTTCATAAAAATGTTCATACATAGCTTGGTTTGTGAATGAGGACCAATGCATCAATGAAATAAGATTTTTTTGTCTTTTTGACAACTGAATTATTTTATTATTTTCATACCGTAATTGTGACAAACACTGCTAGTCATTTTGTCACTTGCAGGATCATAAAAGAAATAGACTAGTCAGAGTAAAAATGTATTTAAAAAAATCACAAAATTGTTGAGACATTGTTTTCCTAATTATTTCCTGGCTTAACATGAGGAGTTTACCTGGTAACAAGACAAAAATACAAGAAAAATTACAATGGAGTGCACTAAACAAACTAGACAACAAAACACACTCAAATGACACAAAAGTGTCACAATCAAAGCCTCCACACACACACACACTCTGAGTCTTCCAGCGATGAGGGACAGCTTTAAAGGTAATTGATTTTATCCCCGCCTAATTTCCCCTTCTCTCTCCCTGGAGCTTCATCAGCAGTCTGTCAATAGGCTTGCCGGCCAAGCTTCATTCGTTAGTGCCAAGGAAACGCCTCAATCAGATCACCATCACTCACACACACACACACACACACACACACACACACACACACACACAGCACCCTTGTGGAAACCCTGCAGCAGAGTTCAAATACTCAGAAATAGAGAAGTGCAGTCATTCACACAAACACAAGGTACAGGCTCATTAGAACTACTGTACATACACATGTGCACACATACAGATGCGCGTACCGGTACACACACAACGCTGGAGAGTAAATCAATGCTTGCAGCTAATCACTTCAGGCCTGATTGACTGACACAAGACTTGAGCAACTTTACACTGACCTGCAAAAACACTGTATATCTTTTATGAGATCTCAACTATTCAAATAAGAGAATTCAGCAAATAGTTCACCCAAAAATGAATATTTTGTCAAAATACAAGTCTGAGATGACAAGAGGGTGAGTTTTCAAATGGAATAACTATAATGTTGAAACCCAAACCTGCCCCCTAAAACAAGCCTAAGATTGAAGAAACTGGCAACTGCACACACACACACACACACACACACACACACACACTAGATCAAATGAATAAACAAATACATGCATATAATTAATAGATGCACAGCATACAAAATTTTGTGACGGTAAGATTTTTTATTTTTTTACTGTTTATGAGTCTCACGCTCACCAAGGCTGCATTTCTATCAAAAATACAAATCAGTACTTTTGTGAAATATTACACTGAAAGCTGAATTTTCAGCAGTCACTACTTCAGTGCAACCACCGGTTTCGGGGACATAGTAACTAAAAGTAACGGTGCTACGTCAGTAATGTAACAGTAGATCAGCTGTTTTTAGAGTAGATTATCCAGTAACAAGCTTTTCCAACAAGTGGCGGTTGTAGTGAAAAAAAAGACAAAATATTGTATTGTTAATAGGACACTGTGTAACGATGCAGGCAGGAATGAAGCGAAGAGCGAATCCAATCGCAAGCACTTTAATAAAAAAACAAACAGGTAATACAGGGTACACAACAGAACACTCAGAACAGGGAACTCGGAACAGGGAACTCGGAACAGGGAACTCGGAACAGGGAACTCGGAACAGGGAACTCGGAACAGGGAACTCGGAACAGGGAACTCGGAACAGGGAACTCGGAACAGGGAACTCGGAACAGGGAACTCGGAACGAGAACAAGGAGACAACAGCAAACATTACAACATCAAGAACTCACAAGGACTGAACTAAAACACAGGGCTTAAATACAAGGGAACACAAGCTAAACAAGATAACAATGGGGCATGGTTAAACTGAAACACCTGGGAAGACTAATCAACATAACGGGGAACAGCTGACACAGCTGGGACAAGACACATGGCAGGATCACATGACAAACCGGGAATCACATGACAGACAAGGAAAAGGAACAAGACACAAAACTCACACCGTGACACACTTTCTTTTTTTCACATCACATGTAGCATTGGAAAGTCTGATTCATTCTAGTCTAGTGCACACGTTACTTTACGGCACATAGCTAGTCATTAAACACGCGATTGCCACTCCTTTCCCCACCGTATATCTAACACATTATTCGCACTTAGCCTACATACATAATTATCCTTCTTGCATACATACCTTGCACTTGCATTATACCTGAATTACATTGAAATGTAATGTTAGAGGTTTTAAATGTATGTTTTACCTGTGTTATTATGTGTGAGATGTTGTCTTGGGTCGGAGGAGGCGGCGGCGATCCAGAGTACTACCGGAGACAGTCTTTTATGTTGAAAAAGCCGCGCTTTTCCGGTCCTGAGAGTCACCCGTAAGGGGACCCGTCTATGAGGGGACCATGTGAGGTCATGTGACCATTATAAAAGGAGCATTGCTCAAACGTAATAGAGTGGTGCAGGTATGATGTCACTTTGTAGGGCAGTTAGCATCAGGCTGGTTTCCCTTGACAAAAACCCAATAGGATTTTCACGGCTTTTGGATTATCGTTAAAAACAAGCTCGGTGATCAACAGCAGTCGCCAGAATTAAAAAGCTAAAGGTAGGCTATAAACGAACTACTGCAAAGTCACCATTATTAGCTTCTGACAAGTCTTTCAGTTTTTATCAAAAAATCCTTTTGCCAGTGGCAGTGTTTGGTTTATTTTTATACAGTTTTTTATTTCACTTTGTGAATATTGCACACCTGTGGATTACCAAAAGCCTCACTGTAAATAAACACCATCTTGCACCAGAGTGCATTTTTGAGCTGAGCCATTTTTTTCCTACATCACGGACACTTAAGACCATGTCCTAGAAGCCTGCTGAAAAGGGACTTCTTCATACATCCATTCTTTCCATCCAAAACCCATTTTAGTGCCTAAAAAATACAGCTATGATTAAATGATAAACTGCATTTCTCATATAATTTTTTTACTCAATTCCTCTCTACAAAAATATTCAGCCATTTCTGCTATCACACACCAAAAAAAAAAAAAATGTTTCTTGGTATGGTATGATGGTAATACCATGTTTCCTTGAAATTAACATATCAAAGTACCATGGCACTAACGTTTTTTTTTTTTTTCTGGCCATGCATCATTGTAATACCGCATTATAAAGCACCTTTGTGTATTTAATAGTGGTAATTATTCAGTGTACCACTGAATATATCAAAGTATCATGGAACTACCATTCATTTTACATTTAACATGTACTGAAAATACCATGGTAACTGATGATCATTGAACACTGATGTAGCCTGCATCTCAAAGTATCATGATACTACCATCTGATGCCAACAGTGTTGGTACCATTCCAGACCATTTTTGTATGGCATGTCTTTCCTAGCAGGAGTTACCTGTTCACTGCCACCTCTGGCACAGGAGGGGTTAATCCTATTTTGTCTGGGCCTATGTGTTTCAGTTTGTATGTAGCTGTGTGTGTGTTTGTGTGTGTGTCCGTGCAGCGCCCTGCCTCTATGTGTATGTAAAGGAGAAATTTGCCTGTCCTTGCCTAAGTGAATGGCTAGGATTAAGCTGACAGCCCACCTTAGTGATGGCGAAATAATTGGTTGTTCAGCTCTGTCCTTGTCAGAGCGCTGACAGTTCTGCAGATGTCCTGCGCGGTTCTCCAAAGGTTAGGCTCAGCTGGGGCTGCCGTTCATTAATCATTCTGCTCTGACAGTGCTCTGAGCAGCCCACAGCTGCCACCCCGTCCCCCTCAATTTCTGTCACCGCCTACCACCGCAGCCACCGACCCCCCCACGCCAAGCATCCCTATGCACGGCCAGGCGTGTGTACATTTAAACACACATTTGCATCCAATAAGATCATATAAACAAATGCACGCACAATATGACGGTGATGTATGAACATAGAGGGTTAAGGTGCTGGCATGTCCTGAATGCATTATGTAAACTGGTACGTGGGCCACTGGGTTTTGATGGTGGGTATCTAATCAATAATGCTAAGACACAGTATGTGGACGGACATTTTAAGTGATGTTTCCAGTGTACTTACCAAACTTTTTGTCAAAAAATGTTAACTACGACTTTCATCTGATGAATACTGTAGCATATTAGCGGTGTTAGCATGAAATATACTGATAAAGTGTGCACGTTTTCTAGCACAATTTTATCACAAAAAACAAATATTGTGTTGTTTCACACTATACATAACTTCACTGTAGCTAACTAAATGTAGCGATGCTACTAGCTTAATGTGCCCTTCAAATAGATTTCAATAGATTACGAGTTCCAAGCACATAATTGGCCTAGCTAAATTTGATTTACTATTGGATTCTAGATGTTTGAAGGGGAGTGTCGATTTGACACATTGTGGAAACGCTGATCTATTTAAACAGGGTGAATTCAGGTTGATTATGGGACACATTTTCCCAGTCATCTCAAAGGGAAAATCTGTCCCAATCAACTCAACAAATTCACACCTAGATAATATCATATAATATATTTATGACCTTTATATAGAGATCAGATCAGTGAGTGGAAAGCAAGTCTGGAGCGAATGCCATTAATAACTCAACTTTTTTCACATTTAGTTTTGAAACCATGGATACATAAGTGATCATTTTTTATCATTTTGAATTCAGATGTAGTTATTTGGGTTTATTGTTCACAATATTATTATAATATTTTGTATAGAGTACTTCCATGTTGTGTTTCTGACTTGAATGTGCCGTCGTAATAACGAATGCCCCAAATCAGAGGAACGAGTATCCCAGGTAGCATTACTGCATTTTAACTCACATGAAATTAGTGCAAATCTAAACAAACTAGCTTCAGATATGGAAATTAAATTAAACATATTTTTTCTAATTACTTTTAATTGAATCAACTAACTTGTTTTAAACAAGGGCAGTGAATTTGAAAAATAATAATAATAAATAAGTAGCATTAAATAACACATCAAAATCAGTTAAATTAACCAGATAAAAATATGTAACATTTACAAGGGGTCAGAATCATTTTTTTCATTGCACTGTAAAATGAATATGCTATATCTACTCAAAAAAATGTGGCAACAGATTACAAGCAATATTATTAATTAAATTTACACATTAGAATTGAGTAATAATTAATCAGATTAATTCCTTAAAAGTTAACCATTTAAAAAAAATGTAAACAAAAATATCTGAATAACAGACAGACGTCAAAGGTGAATTAAGAACTCTTTATTTTGTATTGCCAACATTGAAGACACCTGATGTTAACAAGCAGAATCACTGAAGGAGAAAACCGTCATTTTAAGTCACCATTATGGAGATCAGCGTGTGTTTTAGTTGGGCTCTTAACCTTAACTTGTTAACTTTAGATTGTGTTTGGCTGCTGTACCTGAGTTATAACAGCCAGATGAACAAATAGAAAAGGTGATCTGATGGTGTTGGTTATGATTTAACAATCATATTTTCACAATCTTTTGACCTGAATTTTTGAATTCATATAGAGACCAATTTCTGAGTTAGGATTACCTTATTAATTATAGCAGCACTGGCCTTGTACAGCATAATATTGTTAGCCTTTTCAATGAAATCCAAATTATCAAGTCAATAAAAAATGAACATTTTCTTTTTATGTAGGCACACACAGAGATCAAGAATTTGCGTATGAATCTCAGCAATGGTGACTCACCTCTGATCATAAGCTCATTATTTATTCATGCAGCAATGCATGATGGGAGCCATGAATGAGTTTTGATTGGTGGCACCCAGAATGCACTGCAACATGCTTTATAATTGTCACCATCATTGAGATGTCTGTGTGTCTAAAAAAAGAAAAAGAAAAAAAAATGTTTTTTTTTTTTCGCATACAAGACACTTTTAAAAAATTCTTTGGATTACATTGTATAACTTAAAAAATAGTATACTGTACAATGCCAGTGCAGCAATAATTAATATGATTAATTTTAGTATGTAGAAATTAAACCTAAACATAATTCATTTTAGTGTACTGAACATAAAAAAATTTGTAAATTCAACTCAAAATAGTTTAGGTAAAATTATGAATGTAATTAATCTGAAATTACTTATAAAATATAAGTACACTCAACTTATAAAATATAAGCACACTCAACTTACAAATAATAAGTACACTCAACTTAAAAAATATATCTGGATTTAGATACATTTATTTCATGCAACCCCTTGACATAATAAAATTAAGTAAAGTCAACATAACATTTTTTTTCAGTGAGCAAGCTACTTTTTCCAGCAAACTAAAAGTAGTGATTCTAACTACATTTTTAATTAGCATGACATCAGCAAATGTTTTCTAGTAACATGTTACCTTTTCCATAAAACAATAATGGTAACTAACTATAAATGTAGCAATGCTACTATCTTAACTAGCCAAGTATGACATTAGCGAACAGAATAGCTTTTCCAGTAACAAGCTACTTTTTCCAACAATTAGGCCTAGCGTATCATGAGAAGATATGAGATAGCATATGAGCATTTTATTCATTGGATAGTAACTATTAATTAGATACTACTACTTATTAATTAGCTACTAGTACTTATTCAATAGATACTACCTATTTATTAGATACTAGTATTTATTCCAAATGTTACTAAGATTTTTTATTTTACTACTAAGATTTTTAATTTAACTCTACAGTGGCCGTTCTGACTAGTCATAACACAAGACTATAAAAAAGCAGTTGTGACTAGTAAAATAAGAATAGTTACTAGTAACAATTAAAGATACTAGTGTCTAATAAATAGGTAGTATCTATTGAATAAATACTAGTAGGTAATTAATAAGTAAGTACTAGTATCTAATTAATAGGTACTATCTATTGAATAAGTACTAGTAGCTAATGAATAATCAATTTAATAGGTACTATCTATTGAAGTACTAGTACCTAATGAATAACTACTAGTATCTAATAGATATGTACTAGTCACAATTGAAATACATACTAGTCAGAACTGAATAGTTGATATCTGAATGACAGATCCCCAATGGTAAAAAAAAATGTTACTTGTAACAAAAGAATAGTTACTAGTCATTATCGAAATAAGTACTAGTATCTAATGAACAAGTACTAGTATCGATTTAATGGGTACTCGTATCTAATAATAAGTACTAGTAAATAATGAATAAGTAACAGTATCTAATGAATAATTACTAGTACCAATTATATAGGCACTAGAATTTAATGAATAAGTACTAGTATCGAATGAATAAGCACTAGTATCTAATAAATAAGGACTAGTATCTAATGAATAAGTACTGGTATCTTTAAAAAGGTACTAGTACCTAGAGAATAAGCACTATAGATAATTAATAAGTACTAGTACTTAATGGAATAGATACTAGTATCTAGAGACTCAAAAAAAAGCTGTTAAACGGACTTAATTAAATTAAGGAAAGCTTTTCCACGAAATTGAATTTCACTTTACCAACAAAATCTAATTTGTTTGAAATTATTTGTTGTAATTATGCTGTATGAACTTAAATGCATGTAGTCCAGACTACTAAAATTATTGTCATTCCTACTAGATAAAGTTTTGTCAAGTTAACTAGATTACTAACATTATAACATTATGATTTTAGCGAATTTTTACTCTACAGTCACTTCCAATGAAAGAAGCTACTAATGTTCAATTTAATTAAAACAACTTTTTACTCAGTAATAATGTTAAATATGTCTTGGTCTGTGTGTAAGGTTTAATGCACTTGTTGTTTAATGTCGTTTTAATGTGAGGTTTAATGTCGTGTATACTGAGTGCCACAGCCTAAACACAGTCGTCACTCTTCTTCAATGGTAAGCACAAAATTCAAAAACATTACAGAAAGTCCTCTAAGTTTCTAACATAACTGAACATTAAATGCTAACATTAACTAACAACATCTTTCCATTTAATGAAAAACACATAAAATAACACTTTAATCCCTAAATTTACCCTCCTAATGCAGTCTCTTGCAAAGCAAGCTGGGAACTACAGATCCACTGCCCAGTTAGTTGTCAACAAAAATGATTCATGTGGTTTTCACAGAAATGAATTAAGTAAACTTCCGTTTTAAATATATTAGGTTGATTGAACACAATTAAATTAAGTTGTGACAAAATATAAAACAATCGTGTTACTTTTGCTTATTTTAATTAATTAAATTTAACAAGAGGCAAAAATATTTTTTTTGAGTAGCATGAAAATAGAGACTAGTTTAAATGATTAAATGTTAAAACGGCTTGCCATAAAACTCCTGTGCTGTCTACACTGCACAATCAATCTCTTATTTACATCATGTTTACACTGTTAGTTATGATGTAAGTATTTGTGAAAGTGCAGAAATCAAGTTGCAATGATGAGATCACTGCCTTCATGTACTCAACAGACTCAATCTGTCATCGGCTACAATGCTCATCGCTGCAACCTTTTATGCTACGGAAGTAGATCTAAATATAATACTATAATAAACATTTTTCACAATTAGTTGATCTCGACATCTAGTAAATAGACAATAGTAAAAATATATTTAAAGTTTTCAAGGGAGTTCCACATGTAATACTTATTTCATATGCAAAGATGCAATCATAGCAGTGGTGGTTTACAGTACCCTTCCAACAGAGGGTTCAAATCGGTGGGCTAAAATCAGGGTAGAAAATTTACTTTTATTTAAAAATTATGACCATTTCTAATGTAAAAAAATCATACTAACATAAGTTCACCTCAGGAAACATTATAAAATAGCTTCCCCAAAATTGCAGTCCCAAATACTTGTTTCTCACTGGCAAACTCAACCAATCAGCAATCATTATCCCAAAAGCACATAAAACAGATCTTCTTCTAGGCAAATTAGTCCAACTCTTTCTCAATCCCACTCCACTCACCATGATCAGCACTGTCCCTTTCATACCCCTAAATCTAACCTCTCTCCGTCTCCTTTCCTCCATTTTTCTCATTTTCCCTCTCTCAGCTGTGACTCTGTCTCTCAGGGGGCTAAGCGCTCATTCTTGTGTCTGTGTGCTGCTGTCGATTGGGCACTAAGTGCTGTGAAGACCCCAGATAAATCCTCAATTACGGCCTATCTGCTTCTTACAGCCACTGATTAACGGTCAGGCCCCGTGGCTGGCACTCTCCCTTGCTCTCTCTCTCTCTGCCCCTTGGATACAGCACAGAACAAGCAATAGATTTCCCCAGTGTCTGGTCAGCTCTCCTGAGACCTCCAAACACCAGATGACCAGTGGATGGTGTGAGCTTACTCCGCTGAAGTGTGCAAGCAAGTAACAGATGCAAATTTTAGATTTTTTTTTTTTGGTTTGAAATCAATTCTAGAATAAAAAGAGCAATGTGGGAGCAATGTGTGCCACAAAAGCACAGTTTTGTTTTTCACTAACCCAATTTAAACAACTTCCTGTTCTACTTCCATGTAATATGATTATACTGTATCTTCCTAAGATTTACCTGCAAGAGGCAGTCAGAAATCAATCAGACAACATATGCACATAGCTGACTATGCTGAATTTTAAAATGTGAAGAAGAAAAAAATTACAGTTACAAGGATCAAAGGCTCCTAAGTTCTGGTGATTTGAGTGTTGTACACCAATGCCAAATCAATAGTATTCAAGTTTGCATGTTTACCACCATATTTGATGGATGTTATTTTAACGGTGGAAACTGAAGGTCAGATCAATACCTCTTAAAAGGGGGATTTTGGACAAAATATGGATGAGGCTTGAGCTGTTCGGGTTTTGGGCTTCTCTGTGCGAGGTATTCACCTCTCCAACTCTTGACTCCCTTGAGTGTCGGATCTCGGTGGGACTACGGTTGTATATCTGGATAGATATTATTGATCCTGTTATTTCAGTGTGGTTAAGGCTCACCGACCTCTCCCATCATGTCTAGTGATTCGCTCATCTGGCTTGCAATAACTTGATTGATGATGTTACAGACACAACAAATAAAGTTCCGGCGGGATGCTAATGCTGTTGCATATTTCCCTTGCAGGCTCCTATAACTGGGTGACCTTTGCACAACATCTATGGAATACAAACAGCCAAAATTATGTTATATACAGTACGGTATACCAAAATGCAACATTTGTGCTACTGCAGTAAAGAATGTGACACAGGAAACAAAACAAATTTAAACTAGCCTGCAGGTCGCAAGGTCTTGATAAAGATATGCCAATTCATTTTCATATATTTGAAAAAATCCACACAAAAAAAGACAGAAAGAAAGAAAGAAAGAAAGAAAGAAAGACAAAAATTAAAAAGTGGTGTACTGTACAGCACAGTATAGTCTTACTTTTACTTTGAGATAACCAAAATGACAATTTCTTCAAAAAGCTTACATAGTCATTAAGCTAACCTGATAAAAAAGCTTGTGGAAACATAAAATATCTACTCTTAGATATTTTTATATTACTTTATTTTATTCATGTTATTTTATTATTTATGTAATTTTCATGAAGACACCATACTATGACATATGTTTCCAGTAAACTTTACAGAAGGTTCGCCTAATCAAGCAGCTTACAAAGTGCAGAGTTTCATCTTTTGTGTTGCAAACAACAACCTGAGATATGTGCTTGCATCAGCATGTGAGTAGATGAGTTTGGACTAAGGGTTGGGGGTGGAAGTGGTGATGACAAACATTATGTTGGGGAAATACCTCCCTTTTTTTCCTCCGTTAGGTCCAGACGGTGAAAAAAAGTGAACATAACGGTAAACAAATACAGGTGTGGAAATGAAAGAAAAAAATCAGAAGTAGATCTGCTTCAAAAATCTAAACTTAGAAATGCAAATCAAATGCAAGGCAACTGACTTATAAATGAATAAAAAACAGAGATCACGTGGAAGTTCACAAAAAATGGTTTGTAATGGAGGCTGCTATACCAGTCTATTACCACACAAACACACACTTTTATTGCATCCACAAGCCCAGTGAGCGCACAAACAAAGTCACGTGACTGGCGTGGTCATGTGAGCGAGTTCTCAGAGGAGCTCATCAGCCTGTATGTAGATGTGTGGTGAGTGAGTGATTGCCAAGGGCTGAAAATTGGTGTAGTGAGTTTCACAAGGGAATTGCAGCACACACATACATACACATATGCAGGCAAGATTATGGCCCTGTGCAGAGCTGCCATGCTGTAGCTGCCGTTACCTGCCAAGTATTAATATATGGTCCTGTGTGCTCTTAAAGGAACAATACACCCTGGCCTTCAGTGTGTCTGAGGGGTCAGAGGCCACTGGAGCACTCTGCATATGTCTTCATACATGTATAAATTAATCTTGCTCATGCACAGCACATTCTTCGCAAGGTTATTATATTATATTTCACCTGATATATTTAGAAGATACACAACATTATTTGCAGAAAGACAAATACACATACATGTACAAACATTCAAATGTATCATTATACTTTTTTTATTTAATTTGTTTGATAAACTAGAATTGATATTGTCATAAATATAATATTTCTGTTATAGAAACCACAATACATTCGCAGTAAATAAACTACTTATGCAGCATTATTATTAAGTGTATTTCCAATGTATGACTCAGGTCATGTAAATGTCCTCTTGTCCTACTTTTATCACCTTAAACGGTTTAAACAAAACCCCCATTTAAAAACCTTTACTGTTGTTCAAACAGCTTATTAATAAACAGGTGAAATAATAAATAATAATAATAAATAATAATAAATAGTTTTTTTTTAATAAAGCTGAATTAGTTGTAGATGTAAACTCTCCTTTCCTTTAAATGAGCATTGAATGAATTCACTGTGGAGTGCCATGATCTTGGCCGTTCTTCAATTAAAAAACTTGAGTTCCTGAAAGGGTGAAATGGAAATTTCACAGTATACAAACTGGTATACACCATAAATTAACCTAAACCTACAAGACGTGAATAGAAAATCTGAGTAAAGAGTCCTGCTCTCGGGTCGGTTTAACACCGTAGCTTTAGATATGAGATTTTGCATGCAGCCTGAATTGTCTGATCCCAGACCTGCCGATGGTGTAGTCAGCTTAGCCATGTTGGTCCCTTGGTATACTGGAGAGAGGGGGTGATTTGTTACTCGTCTTAGGCCGCTCATTTCTCTTTCCTCCGCCTTGGCGCGGTGATGAATAGCTGGTCGTGGAGGAGAGCAGCCACGCCACCACCAAGGTTACAGTAACCCGGGCTCTCATCTTAGACTACCTGCCTCTAATTAGCAACCCATAGAGACGCAGAGAAAAAGAGAAAGAGAAAAAGAAAAAAAAGGGGGGGGGGGCCCAGTTCCATGTTTATGGGCTCTAAATCTGCATCGCAATTTTCGCCAGTCTCTCAATCTCCCTCTGATTACCTGCCCCCCACCCTCAGCCCCCCTCCACTAAAGGTGGTTTGTGTCGACGTGCGTCTTTTCTGTCACTGATCACTTCTTCCGGCCTGCCTGAGGGAGATTACACACACACAACCGTGATTTATCAGAGAAAAGGATGGGATGGACTCCTCTCTCACTGTCTCTAGCTGTGGAATCTAATGGTTTTTATGAGCTGGAGAAGCTGAAACAGAGATAGAGGATGAGGAAGAGAGAGATTCACACAGCATTTGTTAGATATTTACACAGAGAGGAAATACTGTGAATCCAGACAGAAGGTATATAGTATGAGATGGGAGAAAATTGAGCTTAATTATGAAGAGAGACAGTTGAGAAATAATTTTGAAGTTTTTACCTAAATTCTAATCATTCTGAACAGACAAATATTTCAATATACAGAAGCATATTCATTATTTGAACCGTGGGGTAAAATGGCCCAGATAGCTTATTTTATTTCAAAAGTCTTAAAATATAATTATTCCCCATAAACAAACTTCTGAAAGTGGGAAGGGCATATTTCTTTGCTCTGGTGTCCACTAAGAATTGCCAGTTATGTCTCTGCCAAGACTGAGGCATTAGAGTGGCACTTCAATCCCTGAGGATAAAGACAGGAACTAGGGAAAAGGGCCAAACATAGCAGAGGCGCCATTTGTAGAGGCTGAGGGTGAGGAACAGACTTGGCACTGCATGGATGGCTTGTATACAAAAAGTGGACATGGAAGACTTTTCTGTTCTTGGGAGGTAAACGGACTCTAAAGCACATCATGAGAATTACAGCTTGAAGACAGTTCTATATTATACATGCATGTATTGCAATGCAGCTACATTGTATTCCTGTATTTTAATGTCAATGTATTAAACAGTGTGTGTACCATTGTTGCGACAAATACAGTGGCCGCCAAATGTATTTGAACATTTTCTAATATTTGTGTAATTTAAAAATTCATGTACAGGTCCTTATCAAAAAATTAGCATATTGTGATAAAGTTCATTATTTTCCATAATGTAATGATAAAAATTAAACTTTCATATATTTTAGATTCATTGCACACCAACTGAAATATTTCAGGTCTTTTATTGTTTTAATACTGATGATTTTGGCATACAGCTCATGAAAACGTCTCGGTTACGTATGTAACCCTCGTTCCCTGAGTAGGAAACGGAGACGTTACGTCGGATGACGACGAATGGGGTTTCACTTAGAACACCTATCGACTTCGAGCATACAAAAACGAGCCAATGGCAAAGAAATGCCATGGGTCTGCGGAATTTGCATGACGTAACTCCGCCCCACCTCGTGGGTATGAAAGGAGGATGCCGGCAACATGCAGTTATGTTTCTTCGCTGAGGAGCCAAGACTGAGCTCAAGCGATCCCCGCGGTACAGCGGAAGTGGTAGGAAGACGTAACGGAACCGAGACGTTCCCTTTCGTTTTGTCACTCCGAGTTACGTCGGATGACGACAAATGGGGTTATCAGTCTAATCACGCCACCTTCACAGCTGTCTTCCAGTGCCCTGCGTAAATCTGAGCCCTTGTAAGACTTGTAAGGACGAAGGACTCCTATTTAACACAAGAATACCAAGGTACACTGGGAAGCATATCCCAAGTTAGAGGAAATATGCAATTTACACCAACCCAGACGGGGGGGGGGGGGGGGGGGTGTTGCATTTGAGAATACATATATGACCCGAAGGAAACATATGGAGAATACTGAGGTGTCCAGCCGCAGGTGGAATATTTCAACCTCAGGGGTGACAAGGTGGCTTGCCAAGGGAAAGACACATGCTCAGAGAGGCTTACAGTGGAAATACACGTGTGGGGGTAGCTCCGGGGAGAGACCATGCACACGGAGGCACCTAGCCGACGCCCAGGCAATAGACACTGGCGCTAGCATCAGGGGTGCTGGAGGAACTCAGGGCTTGCGGAGATGGAACCTTGGGCACATATCCAAGCCGGGGTCTCAGGATCACGTGACAGTAAGCCGGCCCGAATTCCAGGCACGCTTCGTCAACGGAGAATGCGTGCAGGTCCCCGACCCTCTTGAGAGAGGCCAATGCAATCAGGAGCGCTGTCTTCATTGACAGGAACTTAAGCTCCACTGATTGCAGAGGCTCAAAGGGAGCACTCTGCAGGGCAGTTAGAACCACTGCGAGGTCCCAAGAGGGAGCGAGAGGAGAGCGAGGAGGATTCAGTCTCCTCGCCCCCCTCAGGAACCTGACGATCAGGTCGTGCTTCCCTAAGGATTTACCTTCCACTAAGTCGTGGTGTGCGGCAATAGCGGCAACATAAACTTTGAGGGTGGAGGGAGACAGCCTTCGCTCCAACCCATCTTGAAGGAAGGAAAGCACGAGACTGACCGAACACCTACGGGGGTCTTCTCGGCGAGAAGAGCACCAGTTGACGAAGAGGTTCCATTTCAACGCATAGGCGTGTCTCGTAGACGACGCTCTAGCGGAAGTGATGGTAGCCACCACCGCTGATGGTAGGGTACTCAAACCTGCCTCGTCCCGTCCAGGAGCCACACGTGGAGGCTCCAAAGATCGCGACGAGGGTGCCATAGGTCCTTAGAGGAATTGGCCAAGGAGGTGCTGTCGCGAGGAGCACCAGTTCGGAGAACCAAGTCCGGGTGGGCCAGTACGGCGCAACCAGAAGGACCTGCTCCTCGTCCTCCCTGACCTTGCGCAAGACCTGCGCAAGAAGGCTCACTGGGGGAAACGCATATTTGCAGCCCCACGGCCAGCTGTGCGCCAGAGCATCCGTGCCGAGCGTGCCCTCGGTCAGAGAATAATACTGGTCGCAATGGGTCGAGTCGTGGGAGGCAAACAGATCTATCTGTGCGTCCCCAAACTGGTCCCAAATCAGCTGAACCGACTGGGGATGGAGTGGCCATTCTCCAGGAGGGGCTGAAGCTGTGAGAGCTCGTCGGCTGCACAGTTCAGGGCTCCGGGAATGTAAATGGCTCGAAGGGACCTCAGATGCTTCTGACTCCATAAGAGGAGGTGGCGAGCGAGTTGCGACATACGGCGGGAGCGTAGACCACCTTGATGGTTGATGTACGCTACAGTGGCGGTATTGTCTGATCGGACTAGTATGTGTTGACCCTTGAGCAACGCCCGGAAGCGGTGCAGGGCAAGGCGTACTGCCAGCAACTCGAGGCAATTGACATGCCATAGGCGCTGGGGTCCTGTCCAGGAGCCCGCGGCAGCATGTCCATTGCACATGGCGCCCCAGCCCGTGGTGGAGGCATCTGTTGAGACAACAACATGCCGGGAAACTCGTTCCAGGGGGACACCAGCCCTGAGAAAACTGAGGTTCGAGCACGGGGTGAAGGTCTGACGGCAGGTACCTGATACTCGGAGCGTGCCTTGTTGCCATGCCCACCTCGGGACTCGGTCGCGTAGCCAGCTGAAGCTGAAGCGAAGCTGAAGCGGTCTCATATGAAGCAATCCGAGCGGCGTCACCGCGGCTGCAGATGCCATATGCCCCAGGAGCCTCTGAAAATATTTCAGTGGAACCGCACTCTTGCCCTGAATTTGTCTCAGACAAGTCAGCAGTGACTGCGCGCACTCGCCCGTAAGCTGCGCGGACATGGCGACCGAGTCGATGTCCATACCGAGAAAAGAGATCCTCTGCACGGGGCAAAGTTTGCACTTCTCCCAGTTGACCCGAAGGCCCAGACGAGCTAGGTGCCGGAGCACAAGGTCCCTGTGTTCGCAAACCTGATCTCGAGAGTGAGCTAGGATCAGCCAGTCGTCGAGATAGTTCAGGATGCGAACCCCGTGAACCCGAAGGGGAACAAGGGCTGCCTCGACAACCTTCGTGAAGACGCGAGGAGACAGGGCTAGCCCGAAAGGGAGGACCGCGTACTGGTATGCCTGCCCCTCGAAGCAAACCGGAGGAACGGTCTGTGTCGAGGAAGAATGGAGACATGAAAGTAGGCGTCCTTCAGGTCGATCGCTGCAAACCAATCCTGGGGCCGAACACATTCGAAAATGCGTTTGGCGGTGAGCATCTTGAACGGCATCCTGTGAAGGGAGCGGTTCAGCACGCGCAAGTCCAGTATCGGTCGTAACCCACCGGTTTTCTTGAGGACAATGAAGTAAGGGCTGTAGAAGCCGGACCTCATCTCGGCTGGAGGGACAGTCTCGATTGCACCCTTCGCCAGCAGGGTGGCAATCTCTGCTCTCATGATAGGGGCATTGCCACCGACCAGAGTGGAGCGGACTCCCCTGTAGAGGGGAGGAGACCGTGCGAACTGAATCGCATAGCCGAGCCGATTGTTCGCGCGACCCAGCGAAACAGACAGGGAAGCTCTGGGCAGGCTCCCAAGAAATGTGCCAGCGGAGTCAACGAACCACCGACGTCCCTCGGTGGTGCAGCGAAGCGGAATGACCGGCCCAGAGGTGGACGGCATAGTGGCCCAGAGTGGGGGCACGGTCATAACCGCACCCTGACAGAGGAGGCCAGGGAAGGACCAGCGTTCCGCGGGGGCCTGCTCTGCCAGGGGTCTGGCGACACAGGGGGATGAGAGCGGTACGGTCCAGGGACGGCACACACTGTCATCCAGCTCTGAGACAGAGGGGGACGAGGGGTGCACGGCTCGGAGGCGGCGCACCATGTCGTCCGGAACTCTGTATGCTCAGAGACAAGAGAGTCAGTTCTTTCTGAATAAGGATTCTTCCCCAGCCCCTCCACCGGGGAAAGGAGTGGCCCTGCTACCAACTCCTGGAAAGAACTGAGTCCCATCTCTGAGCAGCCCATCTCAAAAGCGCCGCTTAACCCGGCGTTTAGCGGAGGGCGGGGCTGGAGAGGGCTGAGGCATCCCCCCATGGTCTTCCAAAGCCAGCCCGGGTGAACGGGCGGGGTTGGAACCGTGGGAGGGCGCCTTCGGCGGTTGGCAGACTGAGGGACCTGAGCGGACGGCGGGGCCGTCGGCAGAATAACCTCAATCTGCTCCCGGGCGGTTGAGAACTGTTGGGCAGAAGTACTCAACCGCACCGCCGAAGAGGTCGACCTGGGATATGGGGGTGTCGAGCAGACGAGTCCGCCGACATCCAGCATATCAGACCGGTCAGCCCCAGAGTGGTAAACATCACCTGACTCGGAGAGCGCACGGTCACCTTCGTCGCTCGGAGAGCAAGGTCAGTGGCGGCGCGCTTTTTGGTAGCTCAAGAGCCTCGAGTCAGTCTCGCCCTCATGCATAACCATGAGCATCTGGGCCAGGTAGACCACAGAACGGTCGTGAAATGCATTGAGGCGGCTGCCTGTCCTGTGGCACTATAGGATTTCGCCACAGATTAGTGTAGACGAAAAGAACTACAGGCTTCGGACGGGTGCTTAGGATTGCGCTGGGAAGCACTCTAAGGACACAGTAGCATCGCAACAGAGCATTCAACCGGGACCCCAGTGTACCCATGGGCAGCGGCCCCGTTGAGGGGGGAAAGGCGGATGAGACCAACGAGCGGTCCTGAGAAGACACGGGGGTCTTTCAGGACGTCGAGATCTCATCATGCACGTCCGGGAAGAAAGATATTGGGGTTTGCCGTGGACGCGGATTGGCGGCCTTACCCAAAAACCAATCGTCCCAGGAAAGCATGGCCGTCATCTCCGGATCAGACCCAGGTACAGCACAGCACACCAGAAGGTGGCAGCTATGACGAGTCGTCATTTCCAGAAGAATAAAGCCCACCTAGTGATGCTGCTACAGACATAGCACCATCCTCTGTAGCTTTCAAATGAAAACACACGGGCCACCCGAAGATAGACTCGTGGAATCATCTGATCGCTAGCGGGTACCGTCATTGAAGAGGGGGGCTGGGGTCACGGACAGAGTCGGCGCCTTGTTCCAGACCAACACCCTCAGGTCACGCTGGCCACCAGCCGAAAATCGGGGGGGTGGATGAGGGGACTCTCACTCTTGCGAGTTCACTGAGTCTTGACCTAAATGACGCGATGATCATGTTCCCACAGAGAGAACATGAATCACCCACGAGCGCTGTACAAGCATGATGAAAGCCCAAACACACTAGACAGCGCTCGTGCCCATCAGAGTCCAATACCAATCTGCCGCAACCACTTTTTTTTTTTTAAATGCATGGGCGAGCCATCTTTAAAAAGACGTGCCGCGTGCGAGCTCTTTTGTGAGAGGAGAAAAAACTCTGCGATGTTGAAGCGAGCGGGGAGAACACACTCACTGGCAGATCACTGCACAGATCAGCAGGCAATGTGAACTCGCTGCAGATCGCCGTCACACCAACACCGGAGAGAATGGCTCGTCTCGTAGAGCGAAGTCATAAATGGCTGTGGAGTGAAGAGATACTCTTGGCTCCGAAGCGAAAACATAACTGCATGTTGCCGGCGTCCTCCTTTTATACCCACGAGGTGGGGCGGAGTTACGTCATGCAAATTCCGCAGACCCATGGCATTTCTTTGCCATTGGCTCGTTTTTGTATACTCGAAGTCGATAGGTGTTCTAAGCGAAACCCCATTCGTCGTCATCCGACGTAACTCGGAGTGACAACGAAAGGGAACCCACAATTCCTATCTCAAAAAATTAGCATATTTCATCCGACCAATAAAATAAGTGTCTTTAATACAAAAAAACTCAACCTTCAAATAATTATGTTCAGTTATGCACTCAATACTTGGTCGGGAATCCTTTTGCAGAAATGACTCCTTCAATGCGGCGTGGCATGGAGGCAATCAGCCTGTGGCACTGCTGAGGTGTTATGGAGGCCCAGGATGCTTCGATAGCGGCCTTAAGCTCATCCAGAGTGTTGGGTCTTGCGTCTCTCAACTTTCTCTTCACAATATCCCACAGATTATCTATGGGGTTCAGGTCAGGAGAGTTGGCAGGCCAATTGAGCACAGTAATACCATGGTCAGTAAACCATTTACCAGTGGTTTTGGCACTGTGAGCAGGTGCCAGGTCGTGCTGAAAAATGAAACCTTCATCTTCATAAAGCTTTTCAGCAGATGGAAGCATGAAGTGCTCCAAAATCTCCTGATAGCTAGCTGCATTGACCCTGCCCTTGATAAAACATAGTGGACCAACACTGACATGGCACCCCAGACCATCACTGACTGTGGGTACTTGACACTGGACTTCAGGCATTTTGGCATTTCCTTCTCCCCAGTCTTCCTCCAGACTCTGGCAACTTGATTTCCGAATGACATGCAACCACTGAGCAACAGTCCAGTGCTGCTTCTCTCTAGCCCAGGTCAGGCGCTTCTGTCGCTGTTTCTGGTTCAAAAGTGGCTTGACCTGGGGAATGCAGCACCTGTAGCCCATTTCCTGCACACGCCTGTGCACGGTGGCTCTGGATGTTTCTACTCCAGACTCAGTCCACTGCTTCCGCAGGTCCCCCAAGGTCTGGAATCGGTCCTTCTCTAAAATCTTCCTCAGGGTCCTGTCACCTCTTCTCGTTGGGCAGCGTTTTTTGCCACACTTTTTCCTTTCCACAGACGTGCCTTGATACAGCACTCTGGGAACAGCCTATTTGTTCAGAAATTTCTTTCTTGCTTGAGGGTGTCAATGATGGCCTTCAGGACAGCAGTCAGGTCGGCAGTCTTACCCATGATTGTGGTTTTGAGTAATGAAACAGGCTGGGAGTTTTTAAAGGCCTCATGAATCTTTTGCAGGTGTTTAGAGTTAATTAGTTGATTCAGATGATTAGGTTAATAGCTCGTTTAGAGAACCTTTTCAAGATATGCTAATTTTTTGAGATAGGAATTTTGGCTTTTCATTAGCTGTATGCCAAAATCATCAGTATTAAAACAATAAAACACCTGAAATATTTCAGTTGGTGTGCAATGAATCTAAAATATATGAAAGTTTAATTTTTATCATTACATTATGGAAAATAATGAACTTTATCACAATATGCAACATTTTTTGAGAAGGACCTGTATACACTATTCATGCCATTTTAATTCATAGACTAAAAAGTGCCTTCAAGTGTACAAAATATACTCCCAGTCCCAATGTATATTAAGTAGATGGATTGTGTACGCAGAAATCATGACACTAGCACACCTTACTGTGAATGGGGCGTGCTGTCGGGTGGTCGTCCATTCAACACCTTCTCAGGCCACAAGAGCCTCATCCTGTGACACAAACATACTGTTTTTCTGTCCTAAAATATCAGTGTGCGTGTCTGTTGTAGCCTTGTCTTGTTCACTAGTGGAAACTCTTGCTGCCCAGTGCCAGCGCTAATTGCTTTTGACGTTGTTTGGCCTCTTGCCGCCCAGTTTAGGACAAATCCTTCATTCATGCGGCGAGGAACGCTCGCAAGACCCTCGACCCCATCCCCTCTCCTCCGCCTCGCGCCTCTTTAATTAACTGCTAAGAAACTGTGAGGCCCGTGGTGGGAAATTTGCACACAAAGGGCCGGTGTCTGGCCTCTCCTCCCCTCATCTCTCCATCCTTTGCTGTAGTGTGCTCTTTCTCACCTCGCACATCCCTTCATTTTGACCCATGTTCTTGTCCGGTACAACAAAGAAAGCATCTTTTTTTCTTGTCTTGTCTTTCTTCTCACCCTCCGCTCTTTCCCTTTTAAAAAGTGGCCTTCCCTTTAACCCGATCGTTGAGAAAAAAATCCTCGCTCCTCCCTTTCATTTCACTCCCTGGCTTTTTTGCTTTCTCTTTCTTCATTGCTCCTCGCCCGATACTCTTTTTTTTCTTCTCTGACATTCCCTCTGTCTTGCTCTTCCCTCCTTTTCATGCCTCTGCTGAGGGTCGTGGAGGCCCTTTGTGCGCTGGCGGATGGCGCTCTGAGGCAGTTAGCTGACTGAGTTGAGTGAGAGCCCTCCAGAGAGGCCTCAGAAGAATTCGGCCAGAGCAGAAGTGTAAACAGGTGGAGATCTCTATTGTGCAGCTCCGCACAGTTTCCCGTACTGCTCGCGCGCACACACACTCAACATTCCTCCATCCACCCACTGTCAGTTATTGTTTTGGGCTTTTTTCTTCCTCCCACTTTTTATTCAGTCTCCACCATCCCAAAAGCAGCCTTTTGTGCTCGTGTTGGGCCACAAACTCCCAGTGGACCCCCCTGCTGTCAGTGGTGGGTCTCTCCCTTGGCAATCTTTGAGACATGGTTTGAGGGGGAAAGATAGGGTCTTGACTAGATCCATGCCTTGGTGACACAAAATGACTGGCATTCCTATTTTCATGCTCCCAGAAAGCATTGCAAGATCTGCACTTGTTGCAGTGTGTGAATTATCACTTTCAACAGGTTTAATTGTTAAAATAGCCTAATAACATTCATAGCCCATTGGAGTCAACGTGTACCATCTTAATACTATAAAGCCTACTGTATCGTATTTCTAAAGGCTTAGTTCACCCAAAAATGACATTTCTGTCATGAAGTACTCACCCTTGTGTCATTCCAAACATGTAAGACTTTCGTTCATCCAGATATTTTTGATTAAATCTGAGAGGTTTCTGAACCAGCCATAGGCAGCAACGTCATTGCAATTTTGAAGGCCCAGAAAGGCAGTAAAGACATTGTTAAAATAGTCTATGTGACTACAGTGGTTAAACCTTTATGTCATGAAGCGACGAGGAATACTTTTTGTGTGCAAAAAACAAACACAAACAACAACTTTATTCAACTATTTCTTCTCTTCTGTTTCAGTCTCCTTTGCTGAACACATAGTAAACACAGTGCAGCGCTTCTGGGTTCTATGTCAGAACGCCGGCTCATTATTGGCCAACTCCTGTGTTAGCATCACACACATGCGTCGTAGTGCTTACGTGAACAGCACTGGCCAATAATGAGCCAGTGTTCTGATGAATGGCAAACGATGAATGGTCAGAAAGCAATGTGTAGTCTGACATGTTTCTTGTCCACGACATGAAAAGAATTAAGGAGTCAAAATCGCATAATCTGACACAGTGACTATCGTAAAATATTGTGTAGTCGGAACACGGCATAAGACTATTAGGAAGATTATTAGGAAGTAACAGAGTGACGACTGATATTTATATGAAAGTAGTCTGTTATAAAGATCTCACTTTTTTTTTACAAAGAATTTCATCTTACTTTTGCCATATAAATATCAGCAACTGCATCAAATTGCATATTTTTACTCAATTTGGTCCTCTGAATAAAACTGAGGTGTTTTTGTTCCTCCTGGAGTTTGAACTCAATCATTTTTAGTTTTTTTCTTTTAGACTTTGTCAATTAAAGATTCAATAAACTGTACCTAACAAAACATATCATTCTGACTATTATTTTCATATGTCGGGCTTTACAGAGTTAATAATATAGCTATATAACATTTTCACATTTGATATACATTGTAACAGAATGCACTCGTTTTGCTATTCCAATGGTTACCTCTTCAGGTGGCTTTTACTCATAAGCGTCTTTTTAGCGGCCAATGAAAATATGCATAATGGCCCCCTTTACACCTGGCATTAGCATACGTTTTCAGTGACTGGAATCACTGGCTCACACTGGGAGTTGGTCTGGAATCGATTTTCTATATGTATTTTTATTATCTGCATTCAATTATGCAAGCAATATGTAATGTTGATACAACGAAAGAAAACAAGCAATGACAGAAATCAGTCTGAATTATCAGTCAAAGTTTTAAAAATTCTATAAATAACTGAAATGTTTCAGATAAATATTAGAGCATACATATACACACTATTGTTTGAAAGTAAGATTTAAAAAAAAGAACTAATACTTGTATTCAGCAAAAATGCATTAAAGTTATCACTTATATTACAAAAGATTTCTATTTTAAACAAATGCTCTGTTTTACAGTTTCCAAAAAAATAGTAAGCAGCACAACTATTAATGTTACTTCAACGTTAAATCAGCATAATGATTTCTGAAATATCATGTGACACTGGAGAATAGAGTAATGGCTGCTAAAAAATCACCTGTTTCAAATAAATGCAGCCTTGGTGAGCATAAGAGACTTCTTTCAAAAAATGTACTTCATATAATTCAAACCTACAGTAGGCTAGTATTTATATAGAGAGAACACAAGCAGATTTAACTTTACACCATAAGAAAGATTTCCTCTTTCATAGCATTCATGCATTAACACTAATAAGGCTCCCTACTGCTATATGGCAACTGGCAAACATAGTGGATTTGCAGTTACCGTAGCATTAATGAATCAATAGAGAATAAAAAAAGGCCTTTAAAACTGCAAGTGACCCAGATGGCTTTCTTCTGAATAAATGTTTTCTGAGAGTGACAGGGAAAGCAGAATGTTAGTGCATGCATGCATGAACGTGTGTGTATGCTCAGACAATACCTAAAATGACACAATAACACAGACGATCCTAGAGTGCAACTCCAGAAAGAAATGACAAGCAGAACGAAAGAGAGAAAAACTTCTGTTCGCCTGGGGAATTGGCGCTGACCCATCTGTTGAAACCGCTCCGCATATTGTGACCTAGATAATAGGGCATACTTGAGCTTCGTAGGTAGATCTAGTGATGCGTCTAAGCATTGGACACATATCGATTTATGTCTCTGAACTAGATGTCTTAAAATAGCGAGGACTTTTGCATAATTTGAGAATGCAGACGGTAAGACGCTACCCTAATGATGCAGGCAAGTGTTGAAATGAATGTTTCAACAAACACATTTATTTGCTAAGAATGCTCTCGATTAATTCTGCTGTCACTTTCTTTGAGAAAAGTCTCTGTCTAGTGAAAAGACCGACCAAAAACGTGAACAAACTGACTCTCTGAAACTGCAAGGCGCACAATTACCCACCCATCAGCCGCTGTTCCTTTTTGGCCCCACTTTCTCATTATTAGAAATGTTGCTTTTATTTTGTTCTCTTTTCTTTGCTCGTTCCAAAGACGGAGGTCTTTTGTGCGAGTCCAGAGGACTGTGCTTCGGGTGAGGGGCTGAGGTGTATGGGAGAGAAAGTGATATCTCTAGCTCCTAATGAAGGAGCTGTTCTGTTTATGAAGGCACCTTTTCAGGCCCACCTGACCTCGGAGGCACCAAGAGAAAGTTCTAGAACACTGGAAGGGTAAGTGGGGAGCATGTGTATGTAGGGGGAAGGTGGGGTTAAGGACTAGGAGTTGCAAAAGAGCCCCCCCTCCAATCACTTTACCACTGTAAATGCACAGAGACACAGGCAAGAGACATCCTCAAGAGTGCCCATTGTAGCTGGCAGTATTATGCTTGAAACAGAGGAAAATTAATTTGCCTTTCTCTATAAAGAGTCCTTATTCGCAGTCGAAAGGCCACTTCACAAGGGGGTGGGCTGGAGAGCCCCTTGTCCGATCCTCACATCCGAGGGGGCATATGTGTGAACGGACGCACGCATTTACAACTGCCCAAGCTCACACACTTTTCATTCAAATACATGTATATTTGCCTGTAGTAAAGTTCAGATTTGCTAAATGACTAGGGAGACATTGGCTTATAAGAAGTAGACAAATTACAGAATCCTGAATCAAAATGATTTGCAGTTCATTGAAAGTGTCAAATGCAAACCCAGTAATGGCTCTGAACAATTCACTAACAGAGTGAGTCAACTACTAATTCAAACCACTAAATCACAAGCAAGAATCTTTTGCTTGCAAATCAGACATCAGGGCTCACACTCAAAGGAATTCAAATGTAAGTTGTATTGAGTGGAGCTGACGCTTTTATTTGTAGCTTCCGTTGTCCCTCTGAATTAAAAAAAAAAAACAATTCTATAAATAAAGTAAAACGACAGTGGGGGCAGTGCTGCAATCAAAAGTAATGTAATCGTGTACGGCAGGGGGGCGGCAAGTAAGTTTCCTTTCGAGGAACCTGTTGCACCTGTTGACTTTCTTCTCGAGGGATGAAAGCCAAATATATTGTAACGACTCGAATCTCGCGTTTGCCGAGGCAGCGTGTAGATTACGAGATCCTACAAATAAATATTAAAACAGTATTGTCTGGTGATTATAGCTGCATTTAATTCTAAGAAATTAAAATTATGGAATATTATCTGACTTTAAGAAGTTAGATATTTTAATTCAGCCTACCATTCAGACCGTGTTTCACTTATCCAGTGTTTATGGTTGCATTTAATTCTGAGGAATTAAAATGATGAGCAGCAAACGCACGCTGCTCTGACTGCCCCACAGGCTTGTGGCCATGCAGTGTAACGTCCGTACATCGAAAATCGTTTTCGATTTTTCCCTGCAACAAGACGAAAATAGCAGGCCTGGACATTCCTTCTACGCAAGGCACTCTAGTGCTCTCGTCCTAAGTGTGCCTGTGCGTAGCTTCACACTTGGACAGGCAGGGCTTGTTGTGGCATAGTAGATAATCGTTCCGCAAAGTGTCGTAGACGACGCAGTTCGAGTTCCCTCGAAAGGGAACGTCTTGGTTTACGACTGTAACCCTTGTTCCCTGAGAAGGGAACGAGACACTGCGTCGACTACGACACTTTGGGGAACGCCTTCCCCTGCCTGGGAGCGACTTTTTCATTGCTTCAATCATAATATTGTGGTCAATAAAACAAAATGCATTTGATTTTAATTAACATGACAAAGTGCACAAAAGTAAAGTAGCCTAAATTAACGTTTATTTTTACGTTTCTGTCAGTCTGAGGTGTCGTTGCTATGGGTTGTGTCACTCGCGTCAAGTTGCATGTGTCTTGCTTCAGTCTTGACTGTCTAAACCTCCGGAGTAGTGTGTGTGTGGACGGCAGGAATAACCGTAGCAAAAGTTAAACGCAGTTGTCATTCACTATGCTGTGCATAATAGCACCAAAATAACGGAAAAATGAAAACTATGCTCAGTCGCGTTGTGTTCTCCATGCGTTTTCCGTGTGCGTTTGCGATGACCTAAGATGACGACAAAGCACCTGGGTTCGATACAATTAATTGAGTGTGAGAGCAGACCAACGCTGCAAGGGGCGCCGGGAACAATCGCGCTCGGATTGCAGCAAACGAGCCCAGCGTAAAAGCCCCCTTAGCATTTCTTTGGTTCCCTGTTTTCTGGTTTCTTGGATTCTCTGCCTGCCTCTGGATTACCCGCTTTGCTCTGTCCCCTGCCTGCCTCTAGATTACCTGTTTGCCTTGTCCCCAGCCTTGTGTGTTTGTTTGTTTGTTTGGACTGCCTACCTGGGCATTGACCTGTTGTCTGTTCTTTTGTTTACGTGTCAGTATTGTCCCCTTCTGATTAAAGTTGCATTTGGATCACAGTCTGCTCGGGAACCGATAATCTCGAGCCAAATATGGTTCTTTCACTAAGTATAATGGCTCGACGGCAGGAAACAAAATAAACCAAACCATTTTTCAACTTTTTTTCCTTCTCAATAATAAAAGGTTATGTGTCGATTCAATTAAATATCCACATCAGATATTTGTAAATATTACATAACTAATTGTAGCCTGTTTGTCATGTATAATACACTGACCAATAGTCATCTGGCACAACAAGTAAATTTCATTGGACAGTGTGAATTGGAATGTAATTTTCCGGTCATTTATAAATAAATTGTTTTAAAATTACATGGACAGACGAATTTACATTTATGAAGCGATCTGAATCTGTGTCGTTGCACTAATGGATGTTAAATGACTACAAAGCACTGCACAAAACCAGCACCAAAAGTAGCATTAATGGTAAGTATAGTATTCAAGTCACTTGTATTTAGTCTATATTGCCGTTTACCATTTGATGAAACTATCATAGTTTGTTAAATGAAGCCCAGGCCTACAGGCCTATTCAGTGAAGTGTGGGCTGACAACAACACCCGAAATGGTGACTTTATTATTTTAACATTTTTGCAGCAATAGTATAATAGTACAGTACTACTGGTCAAAACTATGTTTTATTTCCTCTTTCCATATTGTGAATAATAAATGTGTATAATTTTAATTTGCTAAATTTACATTGTTACACAATGGAGCCTAACATATTGTAATCATTATTTAACTTAGCCTACTTTTACACTCAGAATTATTCCTTGGCATCATCACGTACTAAACTGCATTTGTTTAATTTTTTTCTATTACGTTGTGTGTGTGATGTCAACATTTAAGCTAGCTGGTGAGAGAAAATGGCACTATCAAAGAGTCTAAAGAGAAAAGTTGACAGTGAAAATAGGGCATAGAAAGAAGAATGGAAAGACAAGCGTTCATCCTACCTAGTTTTGTGAATGCAAAGCCGGTGTGTCTTATCTGCAACGAAGCGATCCACAGACTCTTTTGAATGTCTTTCAGAACTTTTCAAATTAAAAGCTCTCAATTCATCTCAAAATAAAACATTGCTGCAAAAACGTTCTCATACTTTTATTTTGAAGGCAAAATGTGAGTATGATCACATATTGTTTTGAAGACTAAGTGACTGAGAGTAACTGTAGCTGTCTGACAGATCTATTTCAGAACCAGCCGCTATCAAAATAATCTGGCTGCGGGCGCGGGACAGATATTATTGCCACCTGTTGCCGACCCCTGGTGTACGGTATCGCCAACGACCACAGCAAGCCTAGTTGTAATAAAGCAAAATGTTGCAAAATGACACTTATTTTTAAGCAATTACAACATACATTATACTTTCTGTATGTACACAACCCTTTTTAGTCTTTGTTGACTTTTGTGGGTGCCAGGGTTGGAGGTCAAAGGTCAGCTTGAGTGCAGTTTCTTTGAGTACTATTAGTACTACAATCAGCTTTGACCCATCATAGACCCTCAATCAGTTGTGGTTCAGGAAAGCCACTGTACACTGTCACGCCGTCACATAACTTCACAAGCAGAACTGTAATCACGGCGCCCTGGCCTGGCTCCTCTTTGTCAGCCTCACTGTAGTGGCATTACATTTTAAGTGTGAATGTGATTATCGTGCCGCATTCATTTTTAATGGGCTTTGCCACTATGTGTTTTAACATGCAGCAAAGCACCACCGTCAGCTGAGTCAGCCAAATTTTGTGCTGATGGTGCATATATTCGCATATATACATGTGCTGCTTATTTCTGCTTCTTTCTTTCTAACCCTTCTCTTATTCTTCACCTCTTTTTTTCCCTTCTTAGCAAGTTGTGGGACGAAGGCCAAGGCAATGGTTAGTGGTGCAGTGAACTTGCAGTTTGAGCTCCAACTAAAGCTTCAAATGCAGATTTGCTGAGCAATACATCAATTTAAAGGTGAAGTGTATAATTTCTAGCTTTTAGTGTAACCAAATGGAACTGCAAAAAAATGATAGTTTAAACAAGTTTTCATAATGCACACCCTGTCTACCAATAAATTGCAAAACATTTTCAGCAGCATTGGTTCTGGAAATATCTTTCACCATTCATTTTTCTTATAAGTTAAAAAAAAAAGTTACAACATATAAGGAATACTTTTAGCTGGGTGGCTAATGTCATGAGGTTTAGATGCAGCGAATTTTGGCTGAATTTCTTTTCCTTTGTAACACGTCAGCCATGGTCCCACACAGGTTAAACACCCTCTGGTTCAGCCCGGTGCAGTAGCCATACCCCAAACACTCGTTATAGGTGGAGCTGGAAAGAGATTGATAAATCTGAGAGGGCCACTATCAATAGCTGCGCCCGAAATCAAAAAACTTCCCTATATAGTATATGAAAAACAGTATACATCAAAAGAGTAGTATGTCCAAATACATATTCGAAAGTCAAGTCAAGTCAAGTGTATTTATATAGCGCTTTTCACAATATAAATTGCATCAAAGCAGCTTCACAATATCAATCAAATAACATAACAATGTTTGTTTCTTAGTGAAAAAACATCCACGTTTGGTAGGGCTGATTAATGGTATTAATGCTTGGTTAATTATTTTGAATATCCCCAACTGAGCAAGCCAAAGGCAACAGTGGCAAGGAACCGAAAAACTCCATCAAGTGACCTACTGGTGTCCTAAAACTCCATCAGGTGACCTACTGGAGAAAAAAAAAACCTTGGGAGAACCCAGGCTCAGTCGGGGGCCAGTTCTCCTCTGGCGTTTATGAACTAGAGGCCGGATTTATAGTAACTGTAATTTGATACAGAATTTTGTTTTATTTTATCACTTCGGGGTGGGTACGCGAACCGGAATCACAAGGTTTTATCTGTAGAGTGGGAAAGGGATCCTCCATAGGGAGATGCTAGTTGGCACTTCAGCACTGCGTTGTCATCGGGTCCAGGCAAAGCTCCTAGTCAGATCTGGATACGGCCTGGATCCGGTAGGCTGCGGGAAAACCTTGGGATAAACAAAGACACTAAAATTAGCGTAGATGCCATTCTTCTTATGATGATGTAACGAGTACATCAGGATTTAAGGGAAGTGTTCCCAGTTCCGGCTGACCTAATCTATGCAGCCTAACATTGAATTATAGAAGTCTATAATATATTATGTGTATGCTAGGTCAAAGAGATGTGTTTTTAGTCTAGCTTTGAACTGACAGAGTGTGTCTGCTTCCCGGACAATGGTAGGAAGACTGTTCCAAAGTTTTGGTGCTAAATAGGAAAAGGATCTACCGCCCGCAGTCGATTTTGATATTCTAGGTATTATCAACTGGCCCGAATTTTGAGATTGCAATAGACGTGAAGGACTATAATGCGTTAAGAGCTCACTCAAGTACTGCGGAGCTAAACCATTTAGTGCTTTGTAAGTAATCAACAATATTTTAAAATTTATACGATGTTTAATAGGCAGCCAATGCAGTGTTGACAGAACCGGGCTAATATGGTCATATTTCCTGGTTCTAGTAAGAACTCGAGCTGCAGCGTTTTGGACCAGCTGTAGTTTATTTATTAAGCGTGCAGGGCAACCACCCAGTAGAGCATTACAATAATCTAGTCTTAATGTCATGAAAGCATGAACTAATTGTTCCGCATTTGTTAATGAGAGCATATGTCGTAATTTAGATATATTTTTAAGATGGAAAATGCGGTTTTACAGATACTAGACACGTGACTTTCAAATGAAAGACTGCTATCAAAAAGCACACCCAGGTTCCTAACCGACGACGAAGACTTAACAGAGCAGCCATCAAGTGTTAGACAGTATTCTAGGTTATTACGTGTGGAAGTTTTTTGTCCAATAATTAGAATCTCTGTTTTTTCAGAGTTTAGTAGTAGGAAATTACTAGTCATCCAATTTTTTAAATCAGCTATGCATTCCGTTAATTTTGTGAATTGGTAAGTTTCGTTAGGTTTTGAAGAAATATACAGCTGAGTATCATCGGCATAACAATGAAAGCTAATTCCATGTTTCCTAATGATATGTCCTAATGGTAGCATGTACAGAGTGAACAGCAGCGGCCCTAGTACTGAGCCTTGTGGTACGCCATACTGAACTTGTGATCGATAAGACATCTCTTCATTTACTGCTACAAACTAATAACAGTCAGATAAGTATGATTTAAACCATGCTAGTGCAATTCCACTAATGCCAACATAGTTTTCTAGTCTATTTAAAAGAATGTTGTGGTCAATTGTGTCAAATGCAGCACTAAGATCAAGTAACACTAATAGAGAGATACAACCACGATCGGATGATAAAAGTAAATCATTTGTAACTCTAATGAGAGCTGTCCCAGTACTATGGTGCGGTCTAAATCCTGACTGAAAATCCTCGCAGATATCATTTCTTTCAAGAAAGGAACACAGTTGTGAGGATACTGCTTTTTCTATTATCTTTGAAAGAAAAGGCAGATTTGAGATCGGCCTGTAATTGACTAATTCTGAAGGATCAAGTTGCGTTTTTTTAACAAGCGGTTTTATCATAGCCAGCTTAAAAGTTTTTGGTACGTATCCTAGAGACAAAGACGAATTAATGATATTAAGAAGAGGATCTATGATCTCTGGAAGCATCTCTTTCAATAGCTTAGTCGGTTTAGGGTCTAACATACAAGTTGTCGATTTAGATGAATTAACGAGTTTGCAGAATTCTTCCTCTCCTATAGCAACAAATCAATAGAATTTTTCCTCAGGGAGACTACAATGCACTCCCTGATGCGATACTGTAGTAGACGGTTGCATAGTTATATTTTTGTCCCTGATATTATCAATCTTATAAGTGAAGAAGTTCATAAAGTCATTACTGCTGTGTTGCTTGGAAACTTCTGTGCTTGAAGCTTTCTTTTTTGTTAGTTTAGCCACTGTTTCAAATAAATACCTAGGATTATGTTTATTTTCTTCTCATAGGGTTGAAAAATAAGCATATCTAGGAGCTTTTAAAGCTTCTCTGTAAGCAATCGAGCTCTCTTTCCATGAAATCCGACATACCTCTAGTTTTGTTTTCTTCCAGTTGCGCTCCATTTTTCTGGCTGCTCTCTTAAGGGCATGAGTGTGCTCGTTGTACCACGGCGTTGGACTATTTTCTTTAATCTTCTTTAAGCGCAACAGAGCAACTGCGTCTAAAACTGCGTCTTCACCTATACTGAAAAACAGTATAGGTGAAGAAAATTACCCGGATGACTCACTACTTCCGCAGAGATTCTGACGTGCATACTTAACTATCCCATGAGGCCACGGGAGAGGATTTGTAAATGGCAGTGAATTGATGCAACTGACGCTGGTAGGTCACGTGACATTAACAACGGCAAATCATTCATTCTACCCACATTCATAGAACATACTTTTTTACGGTCACAAACTAAATTCAAATTCAAATGTAGTACTCAAACAGTATGCAATTTCGGACACGTAAGGTTTTGATGGTGCCTGAGAGGCTCAATGTTTACACTTTTGGGGGAGATAAACCCATGAATAGTAGAAAAAGAAGAAGTAGTTTTATTTATACAGCGCCTTTCCGTAGTTCAAGGTCGCTTTACATTGTAAATTACAATACATTTACACACCCGCACACACATTACAATCACATAAGGACACATATAGTCACATTAACCAAAACACATGTTAAATAGATATGTTTTAGCTGAGTCTTGAATGTAGCCACAGATGAGATATTACGAAGTGTAAGGGGTAGTGAATTCCATAATTTAGGAGCATTAACACTAAATTACCTTCCACCTACAGTAGACAACAGGAAACAAGGGATGGACAATAAACCAAGTTCAGCTGATCTAAGGAACCGGGCAGGGCGTAGATCAGACAGATATGGAGGTGCAAGACAATATAATGCCTTAAACGCTAGAAGTAATACCTTAAAGTAAATATGTGATGCCACGGGTAGTCAGTGAAGGTCATGAAGCAGAGGAGTAATGTGAGCAGAACGCCTGGTGGGGATGAGAACTCTTGCTGCTGAGTTTTGAACATACTGTAATCTTGCAATAAGTTCAGTCAAACTTGTACTTGTAAGTAGTAGTCAATGAACAATAAATTAGAGTAAGAGAATGTTTTTTTAAACTTACATACTTCACCTTTAAGTAGTTTGAGATAGAGACTGAATCTGAAGTGTTCTTTTTAGGCGATTAGCTTGTCACATTTCTCTGTAGAATCATGGGTAATGTAGTTTTTCACCAGGAATTTCACTCTTGAGCATGATGTTAAAATAAAAATGAGTTAAAATAATGCAATTTATTGCTTCAACACAAGAAGATAACATTGATTAACAACCTCATAGTCTTTAATTTTGTATATGTTCTCATTCAAACTCAGTTACCCTATGGAGAAAATGAATGAGATTTTACTTCCAGAACCCGACTGTTGCACTCGTTGGCTGAAAACAACAAGAAGAAAAAAACAGGTTGCCCCACCCCAAATGAACACCATTGGTTGAGCCAGTGTTGAGTCGGGATGCTAAATTAAACCGAAAAAAAAAAAGCTGATTGTGTTGTCTGTGAACAAAAAGCTGAGGCAGGAGGAAGTATTTTAAATTACAATCTTCAGCTTTAAATGAGCCAATGAAAGCCCAGTTTTGACAACTTGATTAAGAAAAATCTACATGTTCATAGACGTCTTTGAAAAGACATTGAAAATAATTCGCTGCGATTTTCCTCAGGGTATTTGTTGGCATCTTTATCGAGAGTAATAAAGGAAATGGACCCATCCTACCACTGGAAGCGAACAAAGACATGATTCAACATAGAGGAAGAAAGAACTGAAAGGTGATGCCTCACGGGAGGGAAGCAGACAGGAAGTCTGCCAAATCAATAACACATTATTAGTTTGGGGGGCATGAAAAGAGATAGGTGAACCTTAATACACCTATGATATCTTCATAATAACAATATTGAGATTTATAAATAGGGGGAGGGGGGGGGGGGGGTTGAAGGCAGATACTCGGGACAAGTGAATTCCAGCTGGCTTTATTAGCTGCCAGTCTCGCTGCCAATATGTTCCTTGACTTCACTGCCCGAAATGGTAACTGTCCTTCGTCAGATCAAATTAAAGAGACTGACAGGCAATAAGAAATTTGCGGCATTAAATGCATTTTCCTTTGCTGTGCATTCATGGCTCTTTACATACAGAAGTGTGTGTTTGGGGGGGGGGGGGGGGGTGCTTCAGATAGAGCTTTTATTAAAGCAGGTAGAAATTTCTAACTCTAGGTCTTCCTGATAAGCGTTGCCAATGACACAGGAAGCTTGAAGACATGCGTGTGACATACCATCACTTTTTCACACTATTGGTCTGTGCAGTGCCCACAGAGTTTAAGGATGGTGAACAGGCAAACATCTGCATGCTACATTACACGACCAAAATTGTTTCTGGGGTTTTGAACTACTATTTAATTGCCATTTACTGCCACATGTGAGTCTTTCTCTGTATTTTGTTAGTTTAACTTCTATTTCTTTATACATTTCTCCAGATGCACTGTTCACAGGACCCCGCAATCCCTCTCGAGCTGACTTTTGTTCAACTGGCCACACAGGAAGTGCTCTGTAAGCTGCTCTTGTAGAGAACCCACTTCACCTCAAGATTCTGAATAGAACGTTGCAGATGCTAAGCTTTACTTTAGGTGCTTTAAGTCATTTTCTGTGTCGAAAGTATAAATAGCCTTCAGTACACTATATCGACAGGGACAATGTACAAATACAGTGATTTTAAGAAAAAAAAACTGAATCCTGAAACAAAAGTAAAAAAGATAATTAAATAATATAGTCACAATTACAAAGAAATGTTTTTAATTCTAATTTTAACCATTATCTTACAATTATTATTTATTTCTTTTTTTTATTTCTTTTTTTTAGGTAAAAAAAAATGGGTTCCACAAAAGATTTCAAAAAGATTTTGTTTATATTTTACAAAAAGTTTGGATTGGCGTATAGGTGTATATTTGGTACTGACTTATTGGTCAGTACCAATACTAACAATTTTGGCCTATACTGATAAGCCAATAATTATTTTCATGTTATTATGGATGGAAGACATTATAATTCTACTATTTTAAACACAAAAAAAAAACACTAACCTAAAATTAAAAGGAATCATTTTCCTTTTAAAAATTGATCCTTTTAATTCATCAGTGAATTTAGACATTACAACATTATATAATGTTCATTGCTAAAGACAAAGTTTAACCGTGTTAATATATTATTATTAGTGTTTTAAAGATTAAGTGAGTGTTCTATGAGAGCAAGTGCAAGTTCACGGAAGTATATACAGGTCCTTCTCAAAAACATTAGCATATTGTGATAAAGTTAATTATTTTCCATAATGTAATGATAAAAATTAAACTTTCATATATTTTAGATTCATTGCACACCAACTGATATATTTCAGGTCTTTTATTGTTTTAATACTGATGATTTTGGCATACAGCTCATGAAAACCCCAAATTCCTATCTCAAAAAATTAGCAAATTTCATCCGACCAATAAAGAAGTGTTTTTAATACAAAAAAAAAGTCAACCTTCAAATAATTATGTTCAGTTATGCACTCAATACTTGGTCGGGAATCCTTTTGCAGAAATGACTGCTTCAATGCGGCGTGGCATGGAGGCAATCAGCCTGTGGCACTGCTGAGGTGTTATGGAGGCCCAGGATGCTTCGATAGCGGCCTTAAGCTCATCCAGAGTGTTGGGTCTTGCGTCTCTCAACTTTCTCTTCACAATATCCCACAGATTATCTATGGGCTTCAGGTCAGGAGAGTTGGCAGGCCAATTGAGCACAGTAATACCATGGTCAGTAAACCATTTACCAGTGGTAATGGCACTGTGAGCAGGTGCCAGGTCGTGCTGAAAAATGAAATCGTCATCTCCATAAAGCTTTTCAGCAGGTGGAAGCATGAAGTGCTCCAAAATCTCCTGATAGCTAGCTGCATTGACCCTGCCCTTGATAAAACACAGTGGACCAACACCAGCAGCTGACATGGCACCCCAGACCATCACTGACTGACACTGTCAGTCTGACACTGACACAGTCACAGACTGGTACTTGACACTGGACTTCAGGCATTTTGGCATTTCCTTCTCCCCAGTCTTCCTCCAGACTCTGGCAACTTGATTTCCGAATGACATGCAACCACTGAGCAACAGTCCAGTGCTGCTTCTCTCTAGCCCAGGTCAGGCGCTTCTGCCGCTGTTTCTGGTTCAAAAGTGGCTTGACCTGGGGAATGCGGCACCTGTAGCCCATTTCCTGCACACGCCTGTGCACGGTGGCTCTGGATGTTTCTACTCCAGACTCAGTCCACTGCTTCCGCAGGTCCCCCAAGGTCTGGAATCGGTCCTTCTCCACAATCTTCCTCAGGGTCCGGTCACCTCTTCTCGTTGTGCAGCGTTTTTTGCCACACTTTATACCTTCCCACAGACTTCCCACTGAGGTGCCTTGATACAGCACTCTGGGAACAGCCTATTTGTTCAGAAATTTCTTTCGGTGTCTTACCCTCTTGCTTGAGGGTGTCAATGATGGCCTTCTGGACAGCAGTCAGGTCGGCAGTCTTACCCATGATTGCGGTTTTGAGTAATGAAACAGGCTGGGAGTTTTTAAAAGCCTCAGGAATCTTTTGCAGGTGTTTAGAGTTAATTAGTTGAATCAGATGATTAGGTTAACAGCTCGTTTAGAGAACCTTTTCATGATATGCTAATTTTTTGAGACAGGGATTTGGGGTTTTCATGAGCTGTATGCCAAAATCATCAGTATTAAAACAATAAAACCTGAAATATTTCAGTTGGTGTGCAATGAATCTGAAAAATATGAAAGTTTAATTTTTATCATTACATTATGGAAAATAATGAACTTTATCACAATATGCTAATTTTTTTAGAAGGACCTGTAGAATGTTACAGACCATATCTGAAATTAATAACAGAGTCACTCAAATATCTGCAACATCGCATTTCTTGTAAATAAACACTGAACTGAATATATGCTTGTATTTACAAACACTCAATACTACATATTACAAGCATATATCAACATGAATGTTATTTTAAATTATTACACACACGCACGCACGCACGCACACACACACACACACACACACACACAAAAGAAAAAATAAATCTTAAGCATTTGCCAAGACAAGCACTCATATTAAGACAATGCCAAAAACAAAAAGCTGTCGCTCTAAGAGACTCCAAGGCCTTAGTTGGCACTAAAATAGCTCTGGTAAATGCTGTATAGCCACTGGAGACCTATAGGGACATGAGTTTCATGCCAGGAGGACTCACTGCTTACATATCCCTGCCAACTCAGAGGCCCGTATAGTACTGAGTACATGTGGGTATATGTTTGTGCACGCCCTCTGTGCCCTCTCAGTGTGCGGCATGTGCTCAGTTGACCTGTAGGTCAGGGATATGGGCGTAGTGCCTAGCACTGACACAGACTGGGCATCTGACTCCTGTCACTGTTCCCATTGCCCAGGCAGCAACAGCCTGGCATGGCCCATCGACAACTGGTAATGTTGGCACACAGACCCAGAAACATTCTTCTGCATGCCATCTATTCAGCCCAGAGCTGTTTGGCAGACATTACTCCCCCGGTTCTGTCTGAGGCGGCCTCTCATTCCCTAATCATTAAATAGTTTGTATTTTGATCCTTTTCCATGTGAAATACACTCGTTTGCTGTAAATGTGCTGTTTGAATTTTTCATTGTATTTGATTTTAGATTCTGTCTGTTCAGTAATAGACAGATATGAACTTGCTTTTTTTGCCAAATCAGTGTTTTACAGTGTATATCAAATACATCTGATGATTTAAAGGAACATGGGTTCAAAACAAGTTCAGCTTAATCGACAGCATTGGCACCATAACGTCTTTTATGTTCTTAAAAAAAAAACAATAATGGAGGTTACGATGAGGTAATAAAAATGGACATAAATTGGACCAATTTTTGGAGAATCTATTATATATCCATCTATTCAAATCTAATATATATATACTGTATATATATGCATTTTTTTATGTTTTTGCATTATTTTAGTTTCATCTGCTATCCTGATGTTTTGTCTGTTTATTGAGAGGCCACTTTCTATGAACTCTGATTCATCATGTGGCTTTCTATTTTACCACCTGTATTTATTATGGTGATTACCAGTACATTTTAAGGTAAAAAGCAGATTTTTGGTAGTAGATTGGTACATTACATCAATTAATGAAATATCATTATAAGTTGGAAAATACAGGCGCCAATTTGTTTAACACCAATTTTGTAACTTTTTTTACGGTAAATTTAACAGGATATTCATTTACAGTGTAACTTCACAAAGATAATATTAGCGATTTTTCACACTCAAATCTACATGTTAACATTGTTCACTTCCATTGTAAGTGCCTCACTGTAACCACTGATATTTTAAAAGAAAAAGGGGAAAGTCTAAATGAACTTTTGTGGTAATCAACATTATGCCACAAGTGCTGTCAATTGAGCTTAAATTGCATTGAACCTGGGCCATTCCTTTAATGAAGCTCACATATTCTCACCACTCTGTGACATTTCAGCCCCTTTTCATGAGCAAACACACCCAAATACCAGGAGATTTTGTGGCTATGAAGCTTTGCAACATGATGCCTAGTGTGTAAAATAAATAAAAACGTATGCTAACACAATTGGGTGGGAGACCTTGCGTGTGTGTGTGTGTGTGTGTGCGTCTACGTGTGTGTACAGAGATGGATCACCATCGCCTCTATCTTCTCCGTGGCCATGCCTAGCAGCGCGTCAGCAGCGGGCCGATTTACATTAAGGAGATTTAAGCTGTCTGAGCCAATGGTGACAAGTCAAGGTGTTTCACTTTAATTACAGCCGGCAAGGTCACCTCCCTGCCCGCTCACCCTCAGTCACAAGGAGTACATAGAGATGGCAAAGAGAGAGGGAGCACTCACACATGTTTTTTGCATTTATGTTTAAAGACCCCATGTTTTTTAACACAGCCTTAATTACAAACACTGACATGTGAGTCGTGACCAACTACTCTTGCACTTCCACAGCGACAAAACAGACAGGAAACAGTCTGTTAGAAATAATACCACATGACAAAATAAATGCTGGGTTAGGGTAAAGCACGGAAGGTTATTTCTTTAATGCTTCGCATTGCATTGTGGATGACATAATGTATTATGATGCCATAATATAAAAGATTTCGCTTTTTTCAGCTCTTCTATTTACAATAGCTGCCTGTTTCGCGCACCCCGGGGCTGTTGTTCTGTAAAGTGGATATGACAGGCGTTGAGTGCAAACAGTAGCTTAAAGGTGTGAGATTTCAGACCATCAGTAGCCCTCTGCAGGATTCAGGATACTGCGCTGATGAGAGGTGTCAGACAGGTGTCTAGGGGTCTTTTTCTCTCCATCCCATGACAAGTGAGAGCAAGCCCCCTGGGCAAGCTGATAGTCTACATTGCCTATCTCCTCACACATCTGTCACTGAATCCCAGGCCTCACTTGCCCCTTTTCCACCAACAGGATCCTGGTACTGGTGCTGGAGCTCAGTCTAGAACCTTTCCTCTCATTTACACTGAAAAAGGTGGTTTAGGGCCAGAAAAATAGATAATGTGTGCACCAAGTAAAGGTTTCAGAAAAACTTCTGATGTTTGCATCAAAAGCTGCCGCGTGATGGTATAAATTTGCTGAATCAAACTTTTGATGTTGCTCTAAGTAAGTCTTTTGCTTTAAATGTTTATATTAAAATAATAGTTATATTAATATTAATGTTAGTATAAATGAAATTAAAGCGGGCATCATCAAACTTCCATGGGGCCACGGGTTGACTTAAACATTTAAATTATTCAATTATTGTTGGCATTTTAAAACAATTTAAAATGACTTAAATAACTTGTTTTTTACAGAACATTTGGTTCTTGAAACTTCTGTAATGAATCATGGTTAATTCATTTAATATGTCAATACTCTTAGCTTCTGTTAATAAAAAAGTTTGAAAACAAGAAGCCTTGTTTTAGTTACAGCAGAAATACCTAAAATATCTTACTCGTATGGGGGGGCTTCAAGTCAAAAAGTTGAAAACCACTGGTATAAAGGCATGAAATTGCGCTATATGACAAAACATAATAATAATAACAATAATAATAATCTGTTACATTTATATAGCACTTTTTCTGGGACCTCAAAGCGCTTTACATGGAAGGGGGGGGATCTCCTCAACCACCACCAATGTGCAGCATCCACCTGGATGATGCAACGGCAGCCATATTGCGCCAGTACGCCCACCACACACCAGCTTACTGGTGGAGAGGAGACAGTGATGAAGCCAATCAGTATATGGGGATGATTAGGAGGCCATGATGGACAGAGGCCAAGGGGCAAATTTGGCCAGGATGCCAGGGTTACACCCCTACTCTTTTCCAAAGGACATCCTGGGATTTTTAATGACCACAGAGAGTCAGGACCTCGGTTTAACGTCTCATCCGAAGGATAGTGCTCTTTGACAGTATAGTGTCCCTGTCACTACACTGGGGCGTTAGAACCCACATACCACAGGGTGAGCGCCCCCTGCTGGCCTCACTAACACCTCTTCCAGCAGAAACCTGGTTTTCTCAGGTCTCTCAACCAGGCTCAGCCCTGCTTAGCTTCAGTGGGCAACTAGTCTTAGGCTACAGGGTGATATGGCTGCTGGCATATGAAAAGTGTGAAAACATGTGCAAAGATTAAACAACGATCACCATGTGCTATTATATGCGCTCAGGTTTAGTAACAAAGTCAATTATGTCATTGTTTGACTCTGAAGTCTGCATATGGGAAAGGGAAAATGTGTGTGGAAGTGGGCAGACTTTGAACTGAAACATTTTGAAGGCATTGCTTTTTGGAAGCACCGTATCAAATTCACATGGTTCGTCTGGGACTTATCATGCTTTCACGTTCCCAGTCTAGCGTCTCGTTTTTACGCAATATTACAGACCGAAACCCCCTACGGGATGTGTTTAAGAGCAGGGCTCACTGAATGGCATTGAATTCAGATCTAAATGCACACAAACGCATTTGCACATGCACATACAATCGGGAAGACGGTGAGCTGTCAGTTAAACGCAGCCATACCTTTCTTATCGGCATCACAGCTTTTCCAGAGAAAGCCATGGTCAAATTAAAAGGAAGGGGGTGTGAAGTGGAGAGAAAAAAGAGGGAAGTGCCTTCTGGGGAAGTTATTAAAAAGATGGGGGGGTGGGGGGGTGAAAGAAAAATAGAGAGCATAGAAAGCTGGCTGCAGTTCAAAGGGGGAGGGTCTTTTGCCTCTTAAGACTCCAAATGGCAGTTGCTGGCAAGGCTGCAAAACACACAATGCCTCGTGGCCAAATGGCAACACACAACTCTGACAGGAAATGGTGAGGGGGGAGGGGCTAAGGGGCATGGAGGTGAACTAATGTGGTACCATTTCTTGTCTAGGCAAATTAAGGAAATAAAGTGGAAGGACCTAAAGTGATGCTAACCCTTAACCACAGAGAAAATGAGAAAGTGTGAAACCCTGGGCCAAAGGGAATTGGACTCTGTATGTTTATTTATCATTTTTATGACTGACTGTTATAAGAGACCAGACTCAATCGTTTGGGTCTACTCTATAGCTTATAATCATGATAGGCGCCTTTTAGCCTTAGTCACAGTAAATACATAGAGAGGATTATGCGAATTCCGTGGTTGGAAATGTAAAAGGCATAAACTCTATAGATCAACCCCAAATGTGCATGTATACCAACACTCTATCTAAACCACCAATTTAATGAGACACTATTTCATTGCATGTATGCAGCTAAGCAGATTTTTGCACAGTCCTCCTCTCCCACCGCTGCTGTAGCCCTGACCTCAGGTCAGTAGCAAGGCTGGATGGAGGAATGCAAGCTCACAGTTCATCATTACAGTCTACAACGTGCGCCCAATACACAACACACCCAATCTCATTCTTAATCATTCTGGTTATACGATACAGCATGGAGACCGACACAAATCAACCCTGGTAGTACAAGTACATGTTACAATGCAAGAATATTATTTATATAATTAAAACGTTACTACTTCTACATGAGCAAGATTGCTGTAGTACAGAATTTCAGCAGGTAAACAGCCACGTGGCGCGCACACCAACAGCATGATTGTGATTTTGCTTTTATACAACAGTTCAATAAACATTAATTTAATGTTGATTAACTTATATGCAATACTTCCTGGCAATTTGTTAGTTTTTGCTCTGCCAATCGAGATAATTCCAAACAAATCCACAGCGTTTGCGTGTCTCTGAGCAAACACACAGCAGAAATTGAATGAATCAGTGAGTGAATGATTCAATGATTACTGCGTTTCGATTTGCCTACTTATACTACGCCCTAAAAGTATGTATTCTTTTTGTGAAGAAAAAGTGCACACTTTTGAGTGTGTAGCAGAAGAGTAGACAAGGTTTGGGACATACTATCACGTCATACAATTGCATCTTTACCGGTTGCTCTCGTTCGCTCAGTTACACGCATCCTGTCACGCAAACTGGCCTGTCAATCATCTTGTCAAAGACAAAATCCTCCACATTTCATTTAATTTCATTTCCTACTGTATCGGAGAAAAACAGTAGCAAGTTGCTCTGCAGTCGTGGTGGGTCTTTCTTCCAGAGAACTCTCCTCATATTAATGCATAATTATGCATTTAAAAGTTAATGGCCAAACGGAACTTTATAAAAGTCCACATTATTATTGCAGATGAAATATAACAAATAATATTAAATAAATATTTTTCTATCAGGTTAAACTTGGATTAGTCAATCAAACCTTTATCCAAACCTCTCACTGTCGGTTGCGCATATCTGCCATGGTTTGTAGTTTTTTAACACTTTTTACTTTTTGTAGTTCCTCCTCCAAAGCGCAGTGGCTTGAGAGCAATATTAGCCTTTAGAGTGAGCACGGATTTATACTTCAAAAATCCACTGGAAATAGTAGACCATCCGGGGACTTCTGGCATACTCTTTCAACATACTATGCTTTGGGACACACTCACATACTGTTTAGGATGGATAGTGGATAGTATGGACATTGAGACGCAGGGGATCACATGTTTGTGTGTTAACGAATCAAATTAGTGAACGATTGAATACCTCACTCACCTCTAGTTTGAGATGAATCAGTGTTTGAACAAATCGACTTGCTCAAAAAATAATCTTGTTGCCACCTACTGGAGCGATGTAACCTACAAAAGGGTCACAGAAAAAACATCATAATGCAGCTTGTTATGAATTATTATCACAAAAATCAATTATTTTTTACCATGATAACTTTGATGTTAGATCCATGTTGCACAGGCAGATAAAAAAAAACCTGAAGGATGTTTATGTCCATTTGCGCATATATACTGAATGCAGAGTGGGATAATAGTGGTTGAATGTGGGGTGTCTGTAAGAATTTACTGGCTTTGGCCCAGTACCTCATGCCGCCACAAACAATGACCCAAATCCAATGACAAACTACCCATCAGTGCACATAGTCTGCGCAGAGGGTCCTACTTGGCCCATCTGTCAGACGGCAAGTCGCAAAGCCATTGAAAAGTCAAATCAAAGTTTATTGTTCATGTATGCACACTAATGTCAACATAACAATGAAATGTGAGTTTCAGTAAAGATTTCACTTATGTAACATGCTCTTAGTCCAGTCTGAAAAAACAATCCGCATTACTATAGAGCTCGTTTTGAAAAACAGCATTTCTGTCTCCCAGGCTGAACAAAGCGAAGGGCCAACCAGCGTTATATGGTCATTCAGGAGAGCGAGATTTGAGGTGAATAGGCCCAGATTCAGATTTGACAGCAACAGCTGCTGAGAGATCTACAAGCTAACAGCTGCTGCTTTCAAAATGCCTTCATTTTTTCTTTATTTTCAATTAAAAGCCTTTTTTCCTCTCTCGATCCAGCTCTTTGCTAATAACATAATGGCAGGTGGAATGTCATTGCTGGGTGTAATGCAGCTAAGTCCTGGTTGCTGTTTTAATGCCTTTCTAATTGGAGCCCACTCTCTGCCACAGCGTGCGGAAGGCAAACAGAAATGATTTGTAAAATAACGACTGCGGAACTAATAACTAGCCCTCGTCCTAATGTAAGGCTTTTTGTGAGGTAAAAAAAAAAAAAAAAACTGTGCGAGCCCTAATTGGGTTTGCCTCAAAAAGACGTTTTAAACTCATCATTTCATTTCACAGGCTTTTTATGTCACATTTTGCTGGAGAAGAAAAAAGTCGAAGAGAGAGCGCTCTCTCATCCATTTTGAGGTTAATGGTCAAGTTTCAAGCTTTTAAAACAGGGTGAAACCACACTGAAAGGATTTGGGTTAATTAACTAGAAAGGTGTTTTACTTTTTTGCTTCTATGGATGACTTTTCAAAGTGATTTTTTTCCCCATGCCACACAAAAACAAACAAGCCATGTTTCCTCCCGAAAGGTACGCAGAGACAGTCCATGGCTCACCAGATGATACACCACATTAGGTATTCTAAAACAAAACTTTTTCAAAATTTTTCAGATAAAATGTCCTGAATATATAGGCCTCACAATGAGTTTGCCTTTTTATGCTAATCTGCCAATCTCCTCAGTCTAAATTCGGAAATTTGGGTGTAACAATATATCGTTGCGTCAATATATTGTGATATAAAAATGCAACAATATGTATCGTGATGTGAATGATGTGTAGGCCTATCGCGATAAAGAGTTTTTATCCAAGACTCAGCTTACTGTAGTTATAAGGTAGCCTTCACCCAAAAAATTGTAATTCTGTCATCATGTCATCATCTTCACTCACCATCATGTCGTTTCAAACCTAAAAGATTTTCGTTCATCTTCCAAACACAAATTAAATGATTTTTTATGAAACCTGAGAGATTTCTAGACTTATGTCCCTCCATTTTAAGTCCAAGTCCAAGCAAGTCCGCCCCTAATGTAATAATAAATTTAGCATTTTAATCAACAGTACATTTTGTTAACTTCTTAACATGTCTTGGATGTAATAATGATAATAATAAAGACATTTTCTTTATTTTGGCTTACAGTATATTGTATCTTGAGTTCAGTATTGTGAATTGTTTCGAATCGTGACGAGAGTATTGTTACACCTCTAACTATGTGTCAGGGTATAAATAAAAGTAGCGATGCAAGTACTCTTCAGTTTTCCATCAATTCTTTTTTAAATATTATATTGCAAATGCAGCTGTCATGGTCCCTGCCTGTGTTCCTGTCCTGTTTATTTACTCTTATTTTTTACATTTAGTTTTGTTCCCATTGTTGCTATGTTCTGACTTCCTTAGTTCCTGTTTCCTTTGTTTTCATTGCCTACCTTGTTAGTTTCTTAGTGTTCCTGGTTAGCCTCTGAGATCCCTGTGTATTTATACCTGTGTGTTTCAATTGTGTTGTGTTTGTGCTCTAATTTGTTGCACTCCTGGTTTCTCTGTTTGGATTATATTCCTGATTCCCTTGTTTGGATTATATTCTTGTTCCAGGACTGGATTAACTAATTTGTGCCTTTTTTGGAAAAACTGTGCTTGTATTTGGAATATTGCCTGCCCTTGTCCCTGCCCCTACAGAAGCAAACTGAGGTTAAAAAATAATAATAATAATAATAATAATAAAAAATAATAATAATAATATATATATATAATACAAAAAATAAATAATAATAAATTAGTTGCGAAAAATAGTACAATAATATGAAATGATTTATTGAAAAATAACTTTTAACTATTAAACTAACTGTTAAACATAATATTTAGTTAAATTATGCTATTCATCATATGCTTTAAATTCCATTTTTTTCCAGTTTTACAAAAAAATATTAAATGAATAATTAATAAATGTTAAGTATTAAGACTGTTATAAGAAAATAGTAGCTTTTAATGTATTTAGCTACTTTTATAGTAACTTGTAACTAACTACTTTTTCAAAAAGTAAGTTTGACTAGAATTGAATTGTATTAAATGTTGAGTAACATGTACTTGTAGCTTTAAATAAGCCTCATAAAACCTGGAATGGGTTGCTGCCTGGTGTGTTCAAAAGTGTGTTACACCAAATGTGTAATATAGGTAGTAGGACTATGCAAGAAGATGTCAGTTTATAAACAGCCCAAACAGAGCTCTCCTGCATTAGTGTCCTGACCCGCAGGTCCTGTTGAATCTCTGTCACATTGTAATAACCTGTCTTTTATCTTAAACACCTCCTCTCCCCTCAGGCCATGGTAAAGCACCTGCAAGCCTGACATATATCAAAAGATAATGGTAAAAGCTGGAAAATCTTTTTTTTATTGGAGTCTCCTTCCACTAGCAGGCAAGATGTGGCAAGGTGTACAAATTAGCCTCCGTTCTTTTCAGCTGTTTTACTCGTAGATAAACAATGTCCTTAAAAAGCCTCTTTCTAACTTCCCTGCTACTCTGCTATTTTTGTCAAGATAATATTTCAAACTCTTAAAAAACAAAGGAAATAAGCCCAAGGTGAGAAAGTATATAATTCGTCTAGTGCTACTGTGTATTTGTTTGCGAGAATGCTAATGAACAGGGGATAAACAACTTCGTAAAGCAGCATTCATCAATATTTGAAAACTATTGCTATGTAATTCATTTACTCTCCAAAATTCCTTACAAAACTCATTCAAATCATCACAATTTACCATGAATTATACAAAATATGCATATTTGCCAAGCTCAGTGCTCATCAGGTGTCATCTCATATATTCAGATCTCCTTTAGCTACAGTCTACATAATACTGTAAAGTAATAAACAGGAGATATGTTTTATGATATCGTGTCTCATATAGGGTAGATTAGACTGTCTGTAGCCTGTAGCTATAGTTAAAAGCCACGCAGTGGACAACGTCCACATCTGAGGTCATCCACTTTCACACACCTGCTCCAAAACACAGCTGCAACACTCCTTCCAGTCCACAGGAACTCACTTTCACAGCTGTAGATGCTTCCTTAAAGCTGCTTTAAAGTGGTAGAGTTAATCTGAGATCAGATCGAGCTTGACATAATGGATGTTGCTCACTGAATGCTATCTGTAAGACTGATCTGGAAACAGTATAGCCTCAGGTGGCCGCCTCACCTTAAAATACCTGCTTTTATACACCAGCGTCTCAGTCTCAATTTCCCTGCCAAACATCTGCTTCCGAGTTCTTTAACTACCCCCATTACTAATTACACAAGATCTTATCCGAAGACCGACTCTTAAAGTTCACTTACTTGACTGCGTACAAGCCAATGGGGCGAGAAGTCTGTGTGTGTTAACATGAGCCTTGTGCGACAGATGAGAGAGAGAGTGACATTAGGGGACGTTGAGAATGGCAGAGATGCCCGCTCCAGCTGGTAGAGATGTCTGTGCCAAATGTTTGTTGATGCGAGCAGCTTGCCGAAACATGGCAGTAGACCTGCAAGGCCTTCGCAACGACCAGCTCAAAGCTATACAGCCCATCAGCTGCTGAACCCAGATACTCACTCACTGCCCAGATGGACTCATACAGGCATTAAATATAGTAGAAGAAAAATACTGGACAATTGCAGCTTTAACAAAGACATGAAGAATGTTTGTATGAGTTGCTATTACCAAGACTGTGCCGCCTTTGGTTAGCACAACTTTGTTAAAACCAAAGACAGAGTCCAAAAAGATGCTAAACCAGGCTTAAGCACAGCATAAAAGCTGAGCATTCTGAACATTATATGACTCTTAGATTATGCACTATATGTAGATGTGAACATCATCAGAATTTTTTTTCCTTTGTACCTTAGCTACCCTTAAAGAGTGCATATTTGTATTGTTATTATTGTACCCTTTTTGTGTAGATATGGATAAGGTACAAGGGTATTATTACCAGTGACAAGCTACTGTACTTTAAATTGTAAAGTGTTTTTCTTATCATACGTCTATATGTCAAACCATCACTTCAGCACAGGATGGCAGGACCCATTATAGGGGCCCCAATAAGTCTTAAAATTATTATATCTTAATTCAAATGATTTAAAAACCACTAAAATATATAGGGATGTGCAACATTAAACTGACATCATATTTTGTGTCTTGGACATATGAAGGGTGTGGGGTGGGCTGACAACACTTCTTGGCAACACTTTGTTTTGATGGTTCCTTTTGAACATTCTATTGAATATATATATATATATATATAACTTTGCAACTACATGTCAACCAACTCTCATTAGAGTATTAGTAGACTGTCTGCTTAATATCGGCAAACTCTTTACTGTGATGCTCCTCCAACAGACGCTCTGTAACTGACCATAAGTAACTTTGCAACTGCATGTCAATTTATTCTAATCCTAGCCCTACCAGTCTACTAATAATCTACTAATACTCTACTGACAGTTAGTTGACATGTAAGTAATGTTACTTGTAGTCAAAAGAATTTGTTAAAGGGACCATCAATAAAGTGAAACCCATTTCATAAAAGTTAGTGAAACACAAAACTGTAGTAGTCCCACCCGATGAGCGTGAGATTGGGGAGAGAAACTCCCAGAAGCAGCCAGATATCTTGTTAGTTCATTTGGCTAATGGTGGCCGCGTGAAATATTGAGAATGGCTTTCATTAAGGCAGGGCTGTTTTATTTGCCAACGTATAGCTCGGAGGACTGCCTGTTGAGTAGGCAGGGCAGCTCCATCTCGAATCTGCGGATGAAGCAGAGAGCGGCGCATGAGAAATAATAGGAAGGCGTCTGAACGGAGCGAAATCAAAGGGAATCTGGTGTAGTACTTCACTGAGCACCGATTCCTGAGGTGGGTGATGTATGAATGTTTGATGAATCTACAACCATCTTTGCTGGAGCCTCCCCACACACGCGCAAGATTGAGTGCTCAGGCAGAGGTTTTGATAGGCATGCATAAGAGGGACGATGAAATACCCTCGCGCACACACACACGCAGTTTGGCTCAGAGCCATCGGGAGGGGGCGTGGAGGTGGGTATGTAGAAGGATTCGGGCTGTCAGTTGCCAAGATGAGTGCTGACAATCAGTCAGTGGGAGAACAATGTTTCCTGTCAGTAAGTACTCTAATCACCTCACTACAGTTTTAGTTAAACTGCTTTCTGTACACGCGCCTCTGACACCCAAACCGCTGTTCAAAGACTACCCTGAGGGTGGGGAGGTGGAGGGGGGGTGTAGTCAGCACTAAGACAGGTAGGAAAGAGGGAAACAAACAACTGCATTTTCACCTCTCGCCGTTTTCAAAGCACGCGGGAGGGTTGCGAACGGCGCGTAGAGAGAAAAGCGGCTCGCGCTGCCTGCTTCGCTCCAGCAGGTAGTGCCTGTCAGAAGACATCGATGTCTACTAATTGGGTCATTTTTGATATGAGGACGGCGTGCCAGCGTATTGATGGGGGAGTGATCGGGGAGCCAAACGCCTGTGAGGCCGCTTTGGCACGCGATCAAAGCAGGAGTGAACGCCGCCTGCAGACAATCTGGCACGGGCCGGGCACTGCCAGGCACAAGAGCATCTGAATACAGGCCCGGCGCCCCTGCTGTAGTCACAGGATTGTAATTTGTTACATGGGCATTTCGGAGCTGTTGAATGAAGAGAGAGTTAATCCACATGTGTAGTATGAAATTGGAGGTTTTGTACCAGTCTATTCCCTCCCTTGCAATGTCTCAAATCCCCCCAGGAATGACCACGCTGGTTTGGCTGTGAAGGCGGACAGGGATCTCTAATCTGTACTCGTTTCTTGCTTTGACAAGATTTCGCTCTTTTTTTGTGTGTTTGTGTATGTGTCTATTGGAGATTCTAAAGGCTGGAGCGAGTGATGTAGAAAGGGAAAAACCCCCAGGAAGTGTGCGCTATCATCCTCTCAGCATCCGTCCATCCCCCGTCATGTTAAAAAAGACAGGAACACACACCTCCCTCCTGCACTTGTTTGTTTGCGGAAATGTTTTTTTTTTTTCTAACTTCAGTGAACATGTCTACCATATCTTCCTGATTACACATTCCATTAAAAAAAAAAAAGATTTCTTTAATATCTTAATTGTTTCTCTCAGACAGCAATGTGATTAAATTGAGACATTTGTTTATCCTGCTTTTCAAATATATAATATTAATTTGATCTTAATTTTATACATCTATACTCAAAATCAGTGCTGGGCAGATTACTTGTTAATTCTAGTCTGTTACTGATTACATATTACATGAGAAAATAGTTGTTAGTAATGTAATATAGATTACTCATTTTAGGTAATGTATTCTGACTACATTTTGATGACTTTTAGATTACTTTTGGCCTCACTTGTTTATCACTTAGATTTTGAATGGGATTATTGTGAACCATATATATATATAGTGTGTGTGTGTGTGTGTGTGTGTGTGTGTGTGTGTGTGTGTGTGTGTGTGTGTGTGTGTGTGTGTGTGTGTGTGTGTGTGTGTGTGTGTGTGTGTGTGTGTGTGTGTGTGTGTGTGTGTACGTATGTGTGTGACATTCTTTATCAACAACATGAAATGCATTAAACATTACATTATGTCATGTTTCCCAAACTGGGGTTAATGAAAGAACAGCGGAGTTCTTAATTAATCATAAAACTGTAAAATGAAAAAAAAAATTTGGAAAATAAAAACAATCCAAATAAAACGATTGAATCCTTAAAATAACTTGTAGTTAATTCACTAGTGTACCACAGCTACAGTATATATATCAGCAGTGTTTAGTAACTTGCATAATTGTTCATCTCAAACATGGTGTAATTGAGAGTTTTTTTTGTCCCCAGATTTTTTAGAAAGGACAATTTAAAAGAGTAAAACAAAGAATTAGGGAGAATCAATAAATAATGAATAATTTACTTCCATTGTATGAATAACATGTGGCTAATCGTGTAGTTCATAAAAATGTTTAATGATTATAAGCATTTAAAAACATAAAATATAATCTAATTACAAGAACTACATTTTTGGAATCCAAATACATCCAGATTATATGTAATAAATTACTGCCCAACAATTCTCATAATGTATGTCAACAATAGTCTAATTTGTCATACAAATTCATACTTAATTCTTAATTTATTCTCCTAAAGTTAAAAAAAATGTGTTCTAGGATATTATCTTTATATTGTACAATTATATATTTTATACAGCAGTGCAATAGATAGATACATACATATACACGCAATACATAAAATGGTCATTAGTAGGCCTATACATATTTACAAATCTGCATATACAGTATTTTAATAGAAAAAAAAACTAATAATATGTTCAAGTATTTAAAACTTTCACATATTACATACCACATTTTTTATAAAATGTAATAAACTGCATTTATTTACCTTTCACATATTATATATTACTAAAACTACTTATTGTCAAAGACTTGCTATTCATTCAAGATTTCATGCTAATCTTTTGTTTTAATTAACTACCTTATGTCTCCAATGTGTAACCCATGTTAAAAGCTTGTCTGGTTGGTAAAAAAAAAATCTGGGGCAACCACTTTAATTTTACTCATATTTATTGCAAGAAGGTAACATTCACAACATTGTAATGTGAGCGGATTCCAATTTTTTAGATTAGTTAGCTCTTTATATTTCCCACCGGGGTCCTGTTTAAGCAATAATAAGATTAAGCCTCCTTGCTGCGTATCTGACAGTCTAGAGTTGTTTGTGTATTTGTTTACATGGTGTCTCTGTTGCAATCTGGCTCTAGCACCACACTGAAGCAGTTCCAGTCGGGTAATAACTGTGGGGCAAACTCCCACACCTCCAGAAAGAGTCTCACTCCTCTCTCTCTCTTTCTCACACACACACACTCACACACACACACACACACACACACACACACACACACACACGGTTGAATCCAGAAGAACTCTGAGACCCTTCTCCAGACCTCAGAAAAACCTCTTACTGGCCAACAGAGCAGAAGACAAAGGACAACTTCTTTCCCCATGCCAAGAAGAATCACCCCTCAGCCTCATACATAAATCATGAGATCCGGAGGAGTCTTTAAGAGAAAGAGAGAGAGAGAAAGACAGTCAGAGAGAGAAATAGGGAGAACCCAGAGTATATTTTGCCACTCAAATTCATCCATACTGTTATGGGTGAGTTAGATCCACTCATATATATATATTGAGGGGGGAAAAAGAACAAATAAACAGGTGCAAAGGAAATCCCTCTGAGAGAACCCCCAAAAGTGTTTGTGAGCTTGTGCATTTGCTTCCACGTGTGCTCATAAGTGCATGTGTGTGTATGTGTCCACGCACAAACAAGTGGGGGCTTTATATGTATGGGATATAGCAGCTCTTTGTGTTTGGAAATCCAAAGCGAAGCCAGCAGCACTGGGAGAAAAGCACCTGTTCAAAGGGACCTAAAAAGCCAGTGCAGTCCTCAATAGTCTCCATAAGGCCTGCTGAGACGCTGACTGAACTGCCCAGATCTCAGAGAGCTCTCTCTCCTCTTTCATCACTTCTACACCATGCACTACTCCACCAGACCTGCAGAAAAAGACCGCTAAGACCTTATGCTGGCAAATTCAGACGGACTAAATTGCCTTAAATAAAGTGCTAACAATAGTTATTTTATAATTTTATATTGTTTATACGTACTGTAACAAGTATAAACCATATAAAATAATATATTATATATACTATATAATTATTATAATAAATCATTTAGATTATTGTGCTTACTATTTCTAAATCTATGCACATTTGAGGTATACAATGTAAATAAAAAATAATTATATATAATAAGATAATCAAATATACTGTGTATATATATATATATATATATATATATATATATATATATATATATATATATATATATATATATATATATATACACACATCTGTTTCTGGAAATTCACATACCTTCTAAAATAATAATAATAATGTGTCAGTGAATCTATTAATATAATTATTTTTTAATTCAAATGTTAGATTTTATGTTTATTATAACATATAACAAATTATGATGTCATATACAGTATATTTTATGTATATATATATATATATATATATATATATATATATATATATATATATATATATATAGTATATTATACTTTATAATAAATATAAAACATAAAATTTACATAAAATTAATTATACTAACAAATATTTTAATTTCTGAAATTTGTACATACTAAAATATCATATTTTAATATAGGTACATATTAGCACTTTAATTTTTCTTCAATTGCTCAGCCATGAAGCAGAAAACCTGGAAAGTGGCAGCAATATAAATCAGACCAGACCTCTTCTATCTAGTATAGTGATATAATAGTGCTCAGAAAGAGAGATAAAATAATGGAGAGTGGTTGGAAAAGACATACAGATACAGAAAGATTGAGAGAAAAAATCCTGCACTCTTTCCAGAAGTATTACATCATTCATCCAATATCATTTCCTCACAATCAATGCTCTTTTTACAGACTCAAATTGTAACTTTGAGCATCTCCAAATTCCGTCATAAGTAATTGCTAGTCAGTTGTCTTTGCCAACACCATCATCATCATCATTTATTTTGTGACACCAAAGTTCTTTGTTTCAGAAAAGCAGGTCTCATTGGGAAGTTGCTAATTACACTTTCACAGGGCTACCAGTGTGTTCCCACTTCATGGGAAGTAAAGTGCAGCCTCCTGAGGGACCCTAATGGGGAGAGTGGTGCTATCACCTCGGGGGCTGAAGTGACAGCGTGTATGGATGTCAACGCCAGTTTGGTATGAGGTGTCTGACTGAGAGTACAGTTCACAGTGGGTCGATGACATAAACCCATCATCACCGTCACTGTTCTTACAGTTCGCAGCCGTTCGTGCACTGCAGCGCCTGTGATGAGTATAATCATCACACTCTATCGTTAAGTCAGACTATCACACGCTCATCCCCAGCCAGAAGACACATACTACTTGAAAAAACAAGAGACCTCAGGTTAAAATAAAGCAGCTCAAACGGGAGATCAGAGGCTTGATCTATGTTAAATTGTAATGTCAAGTTAACTATGAAACAGCAAAGAAAGTATATAAGGTAGGCAGGCTGCCTAGTGTCTCATGCGTTACTCATTTACTGAATCGCTTTAAAGTGAAAATGTTACTGATATTTTTACTGATTATGTTATTTTCTTTATAGAGGCCATAATGCCCTAATTTAGCCTGGTTGTATGTTTTGGTCCTGTTATTATATTTTTTAAACGTCTAATTCCAATGTGCAAATTACGTTAAAACATCTAAGCATCTTGCAGTTCGGTCTGGTTTTTGTTTTGATAGTATTTACGTTTTTTTGACTACTTGAAAACATAACAGGAAACATTTTATTTAGGTTACTTTTATTTTAGATGTGGTTTCTAAAACGTTTTTAAAATAATGTACTGCAACATTATATATTAAAAAAATACAACATTGTGAATGGTTGTACAAATGTTTTGTGTTTGCTGTTCAGCCCGTACTCCCCAATATCAGTTCCTTGCACAAATTATTTATTAACGATAAACTTGCAGCTCATATATGGCAAATTTGTGCCACAGGGGTTTTCCAGACCACTATATTTGTGTAAAAGACTGATTCACCACAGAACAAGTATGCAGAGCGGTCCATGAGCAACCCTGATTTACTGTCACCCGCTGCCACCGCCAGCAGCCGGGCTGTGAGGAATGAAGGGATTGAAGTGGAGGGCCGTGTATAGGGATCGATGGTGGGGGAGGCCAATAAGAGCTCTCGCCCCACAGACATTCTGGTGGTACCGTGATTCTGCGGGTAATCAATCTACTCCCCATGCCGCCCGGTCCAGCGAACAGCTTTGTTGCGCTGGGCCCTGTGGAGTCATGGAGGGAATCTGCTTTATTAAGACTCATTTGTCCTCTAACAAGCCACAGCGGTAGACAGGTGATAAAACACTACACCACAAACACATGATTACCGTCATCATTGCCAACAATGTCGGTGCAGCCGCCGTCTCCCCCCGTGCAGGTTTGTTTTGTTGTGGCAGCTCACACAACTGAAAGCAAAACAACACACTACACATGTTGCCAATCAGAACCTACAGAAAAAAAGTGCCATTAAAAGCACGGTGCAAATTATAGATTTTTATATATCAAACTTGTAGTGTTGTGTGTATATATATATATATATATATATATATATATATATATATATATATATATATATATATATATATATATATATATATATATATACACACACACAACACTACAAGTTTAAGGTTAGTATGTTTTTTTATTTTATTTTTATCTAATAATTTTATTCAGCAAGAATGCATTAAATTGATCAAAAGTGACAGTAAAGACTTTTATATTGTTACAAAAAAGTATTTAACATAATGATGTTTTATATTGTTACAAAAAAGTATTTAACATGATGTTTTATATTGTTACAAAAAAGTATTTAACATAATGATGTTCTTTTGAACTTTGTATTAATTAGAATCCTGAAAGAATCGATATTATACATGTTCAACATTGATAAGAAATATTTCTTGGGCACCAAATAGAATGATTTCTGAAGGATCATGTGACATTGTAAACTGGAGTAATGGCTGCTGAAAATTAAATTTTGCCATCACAGGAAAAATTTATATTTAATAAATATATTAAAATAGAAAAACATATTTCCCAGAATGCTTTTGCCCAACCCTGCTCCTCAGATAACACACAATTTACCATCTGCTGAAAAGTCATACAGTATATTCAAATGTATTAAAAATTATGAACTATTAAAACATATTTATATTTTTCAACAGTGTTCAAAATACTGTTAAGGACCTTGTGCTTTGACATTGGGGGGGGGGGGGGGGGGGGTAGTATAACCACAGCTACACTAAAGAGAGTCAGACACCCCAGAACTTGGTACTCTAAGACAGATTTATACTCTGGCCACTAAGTCCATATTTCTGTACGTTTGTTGGACTATGAATACTTAATGATGACGAAAACCTAATCATGATGACCTGCTCGTATTTCAGTGTGAAGAGAGCAAGGGAGAAAGAAAAACTGAAACTAGACGAACAGCAAAAACTATCCCCAAGGGCCTTTTTTACAGTTAAATGAAATAATTAGAGCCAACTCCCCTGTGGAAGCACTTTTAAAAAATTCATTTTCAAGGAAATAATTAGTTTTTTGTAATTATGTGTGTGTGTTGCATCTTTAATCTTTAATCATTGGGAGGCAGCCCCCCTTTGGGCGGAAAGGTGTTACGCTACACCTCTCTTTTTTTTAAACACTTGTATTTTCGCTGAATGTCCCTAAAGAAGTGCCAAAAAATTGACTTGAAAATGAGGGATGCATACCACTGCTGGAGCTTACCAGGCATCATGTCCCAGGGCTTGAGGAAGCCTTTGCTTAATTGGGCCACAAGGTTCAGAGGAAGTCCCTTTTGTGGAGAGAAAAATTTTAATTATATACAGCCCTCTCCGACTATTGACATAGCAAAAATCTCAATAGAGCAAGAGTAAGAATAACCTCATTTAGCCTCATGGGCCATTGCATATTTTAAACAGCCAAATTTATATGGAAAACAAAGGTCAATGGCAACAAAGGGATAAAAAAAAGAGCAGGGCATTTCAAGAACGATTGTCCAAATACATGAATATTATCTTAAAGTTAACAAGCAAATATTAAGAAACATAACTAAGTGTTAATGCAACAGAATACTTCACACTGTGGCACAAAACAAATCTAAAACACATCTCAGTTCTTAGTAGTGGCCATAGTGAGCTTGAGAGCCTTTGTTTGTATGTTCATAAAACCCTCCGCACATACACAAACTGCACTTTAAACACGACACAGCATTAGCGGGTAAGCCCTGAGATTGGATGTGGGATCGCCATCGGTTTAGTTTATGCTTGGCCACAACATCTACTGCGTAACGTCTTTCCTTAGAGCTCTGAGCTCCCAGGCACTTGTATTAATTGAGCTAGTAATTGAACAGTTGTCTTCATTAGTTCTGGTCCCCTGCACACGAGTCTTGGTTTCGGGATTACCAGAGATGTGTTTGCATGAGGAAGAGGGGGTTGAAGCCCTGAGGTGGATTTACAGAGAGGGTTTCAAGCTCACTGCTGGATTCTGTGAGAGGAAATGAGAGATGACCAATGTGTTCACCCTAGCAACCAGAGCTAATCCTCAGAAAATCCATGAGATGGAATTGCAGAGGCAATCAATATAATCAATCACCAAACACCACAACAACAAACGATATAGTTATAGTACCTATCTGGTACCTGACACACTCTGAGGAAGACTGAACGGCTGAAATGCATCAGTGTGCAGTGTTTTAGTTATTTTTTATGTTTCTAGAGTGAGCTAATTTGGGACCTATAATTTGAATAATCCAGTCAATTTGGATCTTTTTTCCTATAAATACAGATATAGTTATAGTGTGTTATATAATAATAATAATTTGTAACATTTATATAGCGCTTTTTCTGGGACCTCAAAGCGCTTTACATGGAAGGGGGGAATGTCCTCAACCACCACCAATGACATAATAATATGAATAAATATAGACTTTTATGTCTGATAAACTAATTATTACCTACAAATGATTCTTTGAGTTGGATGGTTTGAGTAAAACATATGAATCAGTTCACAAAACCATTCACTTGATAACGCTATCAAATCATTCTTTAAAGTTGGATGCGTTTCAATTAATTGATTGAACTAATTAATAGAACCAATTGGCCATTGCTAACAAGCTTGTGTTGCTTTCAAATTTTTCATTGACGTTTTCAATTAATTGACTGAACCGGTTCACAAAAAGATTTGTTCGCTCATTATTGCTAACAAGTGATTATTTGAATCAGACGTTTTCAATTACTGACAATGATTAACAAAAATTATCTGGGATACGTTCCCCAAAGCCAACTAGATCGCAAGTTCTGTCGTTACCAATAGAGTTCAAAGGAACTTGCGACCATAGTTGGTTAACAATGCTTTTGGGAAACGCACCCCTGAATGATTCGTTCACTGGTTATTGCAAACAAATCCGTTTTTTGAGTCAGATGGTTTCAATTAATCATTTGAATTGGTTATAAAAGCAGTGTGATTGATTAGTTTACTGGTTAATTATTTTTTAATTGGATGTTTTCAATAAATCGATTGAACCGATTTATAAAAACACCAATCTGAATGACTTTTTACTTTTTAATGGCGTCAATGAATCAATTGAACCAGTTCACAATACCACTGAATACGTTTTTTTAACAGGAGAATTGAACTGTTTGAAAGAACTCTGTTTCACTATAATCCAAATAAGATTTTAAGGGGAAACTAAAGAAATTACTTAAAGGATTCCTAAGTGCTTTCTACCATCATGTTTCACAGTAAAAAAACAACCAGAACACAAGTTACTGAGAAACAAGCAGGCTGCGGTTTGGCAAAGCAATGCGCTTGAGGTCAGGCAGAACAGAGAGAAAGATAAAACTAAATTAACTGAGGGGTCCCTGACCCCCTTTCAGAAAGTTTTAAGTGGTTTACAAGAGCTGCAAATCCTCACAAGATGAATAAAAAGCTGGTGTCTGACCTCATTTTAAGTCTGAAGATTTTTATTGACAAAAAAGAGAGGGAACGTGTAAGAGAAAGTGGTTAAAAAAATTATACTTTGACTTCCAAAGAGACATCTCCATCCCCTTTTAAGATGCATTTTAACATCAGCTGCAATTTGCATCCCACTCTGCCGACCAATTATTGTGGCATGCAACGTGGAGAGGCAAAAGTTCCAGAAACTCAAATTGTCAAGGAATAAAAAACAAAATATACCAAATAAAAAAATAATAAATAAATAGGTACACCTCAGACTTCAGGAAGAGTGGGTTAGTATGTCTCCTGATTTGCCAGAGGATTTAGGACAGTAGTTCTCCTAACAACGGCTCGTGGTGAAATAATTATGCCTAAGTGCTTTCAGAGTTACGCTGAAAATGAAAAATGGTGGTGGTGTCCGCAGTTAAATAATGTTAATGACTTCGACTAGAAAAAATGCGATGCACTTTGCAGTGCGTGTCAAGAGCATAGCACATTGTTGGCTTAAAACAACCAACTTCACACAATATGGAGGATTTTGACAGGGGGATGGCTGGGGGTGAAGATCAAGCCACGCTTTAAATATCATACGCAGCGTGTGGCAGACACATAACACCTGTTTGCGAGAAGTTGAGACACCTTCTTCCTCTCGTTGATGCGGATTCAACGATTTCCTGGTTGCTAACAGCTTCTCGAAATGGGAAGTCGTTGCACCAAACTGGAACAAACAAAGGCAAAAAGCATCATAAAAGGGATATATTATGAATATTCAGCGAGGAGGGAAAACTGAATCCCTCATTTTCACCTTTCCTCCGTTCTCTACATTGCAGCTTTTTCTTAACTGCATAATTAATGAGCAAAAAAAAGGAGTGTGAATTTGTTTGTGTTGCCAAATAAAAAGTGGTAAAAAGACAGGTTTTTTTTTGCTTTCTTTTTCTGTTTTGTATTCTTTTGTGAAAACAATAGCAAAAAAAAAAATAGTAGACATTATATATCTCGTTGCATTTTGTTGATGACAAACAGTCATTAAAAATAGCAAACAACTAAATGCTCTAATTTCTGTCTAACAATGACCGTTTAAAATACACAGTCATTCGTTTTGTCACTTAAAACAACCTCATGATAAATCCTTCTGTGGCAGCGTGGATTAGATCCCGCCCTATTAATTGTGGTGAGTGATGGGTGTGACAGCCAATCGGCAGCCAGCCCTGGCATATTTAAGGCGGGGTTCAGGCCACCTGGGTATGTGTCATTGTCACCTTTGTTTGGGTGCGCGCGCATCTCTGCTGGAGGTATGTACCTAGCTGTTTGGCTAATGTTGCTGTTAGGACACATGCACTATTAAAGTGGAACTGTATATGTGTTAGCCAGACTAGGGTCCGGATTTGTGCGGCGTCGCTGTTGGGTGCAGGCTGTCCTCATCACAGGTATGTTACTGCTAACAGATTACTGTTAGTTTCGGTTTGATCTCCGGATTTGTGCGACGTCGCTGTTGGGTGCAGGCTGTCCTCATCACAGTACAGCTTATGTGTTTGGTCAGATGGAACACCGGTACAATTGCGGTTTGCCTATTATAACCGAGCCTGTGAGTAGCTGAGTCTTCTGTGGGTCTAGCGATCTACCATTGGAAAAGGTAAATTAATCATTGATTTTTACGGGTGGGTTTCTTTTTAAATTCCTTCATTAATTGTTTGTTTTCTTTAGTGCGTCAAGCTGTTTGTGAGTGGTTCATCTCGGTGGACTGTGGGGCAAAATGCTCCATAGACAACGTCGTTAAGACTGCACTGTTTTGTTCTGCTGCCACTAATCATATGTGATCGTTTATTATTTTGATGCATTACTCTTTTCTTTTCTTGAGTTTATTTTGTTTTGTTGAAACTTGCTTTAAGCCAATGTTGGTGGTCTAAGTGCGTGGCTAGTCTCAGAGCCGTCATTTAACGCGAGACGTGCTATCAATTGTGTAACCAGCATTTTGTTTATTTTGCTCTTTAATCAGTCCTTTCCTAAGACTGTGAAGAAATGAGCTATATTCTGTTTTGGATTTGTTTTCTGTGATTTAATTCATTGTTCTCATTCTGTATTGTACTCTATTTTTTCTGTTTCATATAGCATTTGGCTGCTCTAATGTTTGTTGAACTGGCAGTCCGAGGTGAAATCCTTTGGAAACACTAGCCGGTTTAACCTCTGTGACCAGTAATCTGCCAAGTGCTGGCTTATTTTATAGTCATAATTTGTTCAACTATAATTTGTTGTTACAGGTCCTGCTAATTGTGATTGTATTGTGCCCCATTTTTGTTTCTTTCAGGAGCTGAAGGCCCCCCGGTGTAGGGACGCTATCTGGTTGTGCCCTTCTGGTGGTGGTGTTTCCTTCACAGAGTGTTTTCTTCCATTGGCACTTGCGTTTCTTTCACTTAGCTAGTGTTTGTGAGGAGTGGATTGTTGAGAGTGGTGTGGTCTTAGGATGCTCACTGCCCAGCTAGCTCCCTACTGGTAAGCCTCAGCCCGAAAGTGTGTTGTGTTTTGTTTTGGACCCACCCTGAAAGAGTGTAAAACTCTTGCTCCTCCGGAGTAAATAGTTTTTAATATATATATATATATATATATATATATTTAAAATAAGAAGAATTGTGAAAAATAAAGTATTTTTGAATTCAGATTCACGTCTCTTGTCCTCTGTGGTAGCGAACCTGTGTGTTCTTGTGAAGTTTCCCCGTTCATTTAAACAGGGTGGCGTAGTCTGCTTTTTCTTTTTCTATACGTTTCCCATAAGTGTAACTTTTGCCATACCTCCACCTCGCCACATTCTGGCGTAGTCGGCAGGGTTTCCACTTTTGGACAGAGACGTGGGTGTGTACAGTTGTTTTGTTTTTTTTTGTTTTTTTCTCTCTCTTGTTGTTTTTTTTTGTATTCTAGGATTTACTTTTCTGAGTGGCAGCAGAACAGTAGTGCACGTCTAGTGTATCAATTCTGGCCCTTAGCAAGAGAAGAGATTAGCTACCGCCCAGAGGTAGAGCGTAAAGACCCAGACAGAATTATTGCAGCTTTACGGGAATTGTATGGCTGCTCATAGTCATACGTTTCGTTGCAGGAGGCCTTTTTCTCGAGAAAGCAACAGGAAGGGGAGAGCTTGTTGGAGTCCTCCCTTGTCCTGATGGGTCTATTTGACCAAGTGAAACAACGATCTCCTCATGGTATGTCAAATTTACCTATTTTACTCCGAGACCAATTTGTTGAACACGTTTTTGAACGATATAGGCGTATACCTGAACACGTTTTTGATAGCGCCCTCCGTCGCGAATTAAAACAGTTGATACGTCGTCAACCTGCTTTATCCTTGTTGGAGATTCGTAGCGAAGCCCTTAGATGGGAGGGGGAGGGTATGCCAGGAAGCACAAGGGCCCAAAGTTATTCTGTTCCTGCTACTCATGGGATCCAATATGGGGTGCAAGGGAATCCATTTATTGGCGTAAGTAGTTCACCTGGGAATTCTGAGTTGGCTGAGTTGAGGGATATGCTTAAAAGCCAACAAGGACAGTTAACTAAACTCACACAAAGTTTTGCTCATTTGCAGACCCCCCAGTCGTGGAGTCAACCTCTAGACAAGGGCCTGTTATATGTAAGGAGGTGTAAAAAGCCTGGTCATTTTGCTAGGGAGTACGACGGCTAACGCGCCCCTGCTCGTGTTCCGTTTTCCTCGCGCTCCGTCCCGTCACTAGCTGGAGGGTGACGGCCTGGCCCGTCAGCGACGTCGGGAAACTAGTCCCCACCGTGATTCAGAGCCATAGCACGGATGGGGAAGTAACTGGCTCAAAAGTTTCAAATGTGTAGAATTTAATGTCATTTTGCCCGCACCTTGTTGTATTGATTGGTGGGGTTCGAGTGCCCTGTTTGGTGGATACTGGCTCCATGGTAACTACGATCACAGAGTTGTTTCCAGAAACATTTTGAACCATGGGGTCAGGACCGACTTAAATTGTGCCAGTGGCTACAGCTTCGAGCTGCTAATGGTCTTTCAATTCCCTATATCGGTTACATGGAATTGGACGTCGAATTATGTGGTCAGTTGATATCAGAGAGTGGCGTGCTTGTTGTACGGGATCCTCCTGGTGGCTTGTGCACTCGGGCTCCAGGCGTGCTGGGAATGAATGTTCTTGGCCGATGCTACCGGGACCTTTTTGGACAACATGGCCCTGGCCTCTTTGACTTACCTTCGATCATAGAGGTTCCAAATTCTGTTCTACAGGCGCTGCAACATTGTCGGTTAATCGATATCCAGTCTCCTGAGGTGAGTTCAGGAAGGTTAGGGTGCGAGGACGGAGACCATGTCGCATCCCAGGTGGCATGATGAAGTTTGTGGCAGCTACTTGTTCCGAGCAATATGCCAATAGCACTGTTCTTTTTGAACCTCCAGAGTCTGGGTTACCGGCTGGTCTGTTGGCTTCTCCGGCATTAGTGCAGGTTACACGAGGTACTGTTTATCTACCTCTGGTAAATGTGGGAACCATTGATGTGTTGCTCTATGCTAACACTGTCCTTGGTACACTAAATGTTTGCGTGGTTAGCTTGCCATCGGGAATTAGTGAGGTCAGGTCTGTAGAAGCCTCAGTGGGTTCCAAAGCCCCTGAAGTGATCCCTCTTGTTCAGGAACAAATTGAAGCACTTGACCTGTCTGTTTTATCGGATGTAGAACAGGGCCAGGTAAAGGATTTGCTTTATAGGTTTCAGTCTGTGTTCTCTACTCATGAGGGTGACTTAGGATGTACAGGGTTGATTTCTCACGACATTCCCCTGCTAGACACCGTTCCTGTCCGGCAACGATATAGGCGTATACCTCCGTCGGAATATGAGGTGGTGAAGTCCCACATTAATCAGCTGTTGGAGGCGAAGTTATAAGGGAGAGTTGTAGCCCGTACGCTTCACCAATTGTCCTTGTTAAAAAGAAAGACTGTGGTCTACGTATGTGTGTCGACTACCGTCAGCTAAATTCAAAGACCCGAAAGGACGCGTTCCCTCTGCCACGCATCGAGGAATCGTTGGACTCCTTGACAGGAGCCTGCTGGTTTTCCACTATGGACTTGGCTAGTGGATACAACCAGGTGCCTGTCACTGAGAGAGAGATAGGCCTAAGACAGCATTCTGCACCCCTTTTGGGTTGTTTGAATGGAATCGCATCCCCTTCGGGCTTTGCAATGCCCCAAGCACCTTCCAGCGTCTAATGGAATGGATGTTTGGGGACCAGCAGTGTAGGTCTTTACTCTTGTACCTTGATGACATCATAGCCTTTTCTTCCTCGGTGCCTCAGCAGTTAGAGCGGTTGGAGGTTGAAGAGATTCTCCAGGTAGTTCTTCCGGCTGTCTTGCATAAGTAAGTTTTGACACAAATGCACCAGCGACATGGGCACCAAGGGGTCGAGCGGACCACCGAGCTGGTGCGGCAGCGCTTCTACTGGCCACGATTGACCTCTGATGTAGCCCAGTGGTGTCGGGAGTGCGAAAGATGTCAGGTCGCCAAGGATACGCAGCCAGTTGCCCGCAGCTTTATGGGTAATTTATTGGCCTCCAGGCCAAATGAAATCCTGGCCATTGATTTTACACTGCTGGAACCATCTCGCTCAGGGCTGGAAAGTGTCTTGGTGATGACTGATGTCTTTACCAAGTACACCCTTGCAGTCCCCACTCGAGACCAGCGAGCTGAGACTGTGGTTCTACAAGTTTGGTGTCCCTGGTCGCATTCATTCTGACCAGGGCCGCAGTTTCGAGTCTGCCCTAATACAACAGCTTTGTAGTCTTTATCAGGTCAAGAAGTCCCGCACTACGCCATACCACCCGGCCGGCAATGGGCAGTGCGAACGTTTTAACAGGACGTTGCATAATCTCCTGCGCACCTTACCCCTCTCCCGAAAGACAGATTGGGTCTCTGCTCTCCCTCAAGTGCTTTTCTGTTATAATACCACCCCTCATCAAGCGACTGGTGAGTCCCCTTACTTCCTGATGTTTGGCCAAAAGCCAAGGCTCCCTATTGATTTTCTTTTGGGTAGAAGCCAAGAAATGGGGTCTGGTAGCGTGAATGAGTGGGTGTTGGAGCACCAAACTAGGTTGCTGGTGGCCTTTGAAGGGGCCCGAGACCATTTAAAGGTAGCGGCAGATCGTCGTAAGAAGCAGCACGACCTGCATGTCAGAGATGCACCATTGGGGGAGGGTCAATTGGTTTACCTTTGGAATTATGGCGTGGGAGGGCGCCATAAGATCCAGGACCTGTGGAGCCCAGTGGTGTATCAGGTGGTGAAAGCACCACAGGCAGGTGGGTCTGTGTACACAATTGCACCAGTGGATGACTTAAGTGGGATAAAATGTGTCCACCGCTCTTTGTTGAAGACCCGTGTACGTAGGGATTCTCCTGCTGAAGTTTCTGCAGGTGCCCCTTTGGTGGTCGAGTCAGTACCATCAGAGGAATCGCCATCTGATGAGGTCGATCTGTGGGATTTGGTACCTGAAACTCCACAGGCTGCCGGTGGGTTGGCACTAAGGGATCCAGTATCATTACCTCTATGGTTAACCGAGAAAATGGACCCTGCAGCTGTGAGTGGGCAGTTGGTCCATCATCGGGGCGATGTTGCAAGAGCTAGGGGTAGATTGTGGCAGGGCGGATTAGATCCCGCCCTATTAATTGTGGTGAGTGATGGGTGTGACAGCCAATCGGCAGCCAGCCCTGGCATATTTAAGGCGGGGTTTAGGCCACCTGGGTATGTGTCATTGTCATTGTCACCTTTGTTTGGGTGCGTGTGCATCTCTGCTGGAGGTATGTACGTAGCTGTTTGGCTAATGTTGCTGTTAGTACACATGCACTATTAAAGTGGAACTGTATATGTGTTAGCTAGACTAGGGTCCGGATTTGTGCGACGTCGCTGTTGGGTGCAGGCTGTCCTCATCACAGTACAGCTTATGTGTTTGGTCAGATGGAACACCGGTACAATTGCGGTTTGCCTATTATAACCGAGCCTGTGAGTAGCTGAGTCTCCTGTGGGTCTAGCGATCTACCATTGGAAAAGGTAAATTAATCATTGATTTTTACGGGTGGGTTTCTTTTTAAATTCCTTCATAAAATTGTTTGTTTTCTTCAGTGCGTCAAGCTGTTTTATGAGTGGTTCATCTCGGTGGACTGCGGGGCAAATTCTCCATAGACAACGTCGTTAAGACTGCACTGTTTTGTTCTGCTGCCACTAATCCTATGTGATCGTTTATTATTTTGATGCACTACTCGTTTTCTTTTCTTTAGTTTATTTTGTTTTGTTGAAACTTGTTTGAAGCCAATGTTGGTGGTCTAAGTGCGTGGCTAGTCTCAGAGCCGTCATTTAACGCGAGACGTGCTGTCAATTGTGTAATTTAGCCTAGCTACCTTTTGTAATATTGCCACCAGCATTTTGGTTATTTAGCTCTTTGATCAGTGCTTTCTTAAGACTGTGAAGAAATGAGCTATATTCTGTTTTGGATTTGTTTTCTGTGATTTATTTCATTGTTCTCATTCTGTATTGTACTCTATTTTTTCTGTTTCATATAGCATTTGGCTGCTTTAATGTTTGTTGAACTGGCAGTCCGAGATGAAATCCTTTGGAAAGACTAGCCGGTTTAACTTCTGTGACCAGTAATCTGCCAAGGCTTATTTTATAGTCATAATTTGTTCAACTATAATTTGTTGTTACAGGTGCTGCTAATTGTGATTGTATTGTGCCCCATTTTTGTTTCTTTCAGGAGCTGACGGCCCCCCGGTGTTGTGCCCTTCTGGTGGTGGTGTTTCAACCCGAAAGTGTGTTGTGTTTTGTTTTGGACCCACCCTGAAAGAGTGTAAAACTCTTGCTCCTCCGAAGTAAATAGTTTTTTTTATATATATATATATATATATATAAAATAAGTAGAATTGTGAAAAAGTATTTTTGTATTCAGATTCACGTCTCTTGTCCTCTGTGGTAGGGAACCTGTGTGTTCTTGTGAAGTCTCCCCGTTCATTTAAACGGGGTGGCGTAGTCTGCTTTTTCTTTTGCTATACTTTTCCCATAAGTGTAACTTTTGCAATACCTCCACCTCGCCACACTTCCTCGGACAGAATCACAAACTCCTTTTGAGCAGACACAAGTAGAAACACATTTGTTTCTCTGACATCAATTGTTTCAGCTGTAATTTTCTCGACCTTTCTGTGCAGTCTTTATCCGTGAGAGCGTGATGTGCTTTTAAAACCCTTGCATGCTATTTGCCTTCATGAAGACAACTGGCCATAAAAAAGGGACAGAAAAAGAAAAGGGGTAACTGCATATTTACTTGCTAAAGGGAGGTGTTTTTTTTCCCATCCCTCCAAAGGTACACGCATCCCCCCCAGGAATAGATTAACTGGCCTAGAATCAGCTGTCAGAGTTTGATACATTCAGAAGTTATGCAGAGAGGAAACTAGACAAATTCATGCATTTGTGATCCATCCCCGCTCTGGTGTACAGAGAAGTAAGGGGAACATTAGATGCGGTTTGGCTGCAGGCAGGAAGAGAGTAAGACAGGTATATGAAAGAGGCAGCAGAGGCTAATCTCGTAACCGTAGCCTAAAGAGACAAACTTCCCCTTCAGTTCTGGAGCTCCATTATAATCTGTTACGCTCTTGATTTCTATGGCCACATGACAGAATCCACCTCTCTCAACAGCACACCTCTGCCCCTCAATCTATCACCACTGTTAGAGCACAAGAGGATGAGTTTCTCCTCTCGTCTGTAATGTTTAAAGTCTGTGCTCAAACTCCCAGAAACATGAAATTACATATTTGGCACTTTCCATGAATATGGTACACGTTTTACTTATTTTAAAGCATTCAGGACACACATATTATTGTGTAACTATTTAATAACTGTTAAATATGTTAGAAAAATGCATCACGTGTCTGTCAAAATATGGTGACTTTGGCCTGTTCCACCCTCAGAGGTCGAGACCACCTACACTGTATCCAATTACAAAAATCATCTATCCAATAATTGAAATCAGTCAATTTAATATTGTTGACAACATTTTTTTGACATAATAATTCACTTAATTGCATCAAAGCAATATTTCTATAATTTTAATGAATAAAAACATATTTAGCGAAATGAGTCCCAGATTTAGTCCCAAACATGTAAGAAAAAAGTATTCTTGGCTAAATTTGCAATTCTGTAGTCTTTTTTTTTTTTTTCAAAGGTTTGAGGTCACTAAGATTTTTTTGTTTGTTTATTTCTTGAGCACCAAACCAGTATATTAGAATGATTTCTGAATGATTTGTGACACTGAAGACTGTAATGTCATATAAATATAATACTGTAATGCCATATATTATTTTAGGGTATTTACATTTATGTTTATATTTATAATTTATATGATTAAAATCAGAAATTAAACTAAAATATTTACAAAAATATTTAGGTTTACAAATTATGGTAACTGCCATTATGGTAACAACGTTGCAAAAAATGCAAACCTCATGTTAAAAATGAATATAAAACAGTAAAACCCCATCCCTTTACTGACCAGTTGGTGACAATGAATTTTTAAAAGTTTCAGGTCTGATTTTGCACCCTGTTGACCTATTGCCTTGCACTGAACCATTAGCAGTATTTCATTGGTGCAGTGTTCTTTTTTATAAATCTTTTTATCAGTCTGTCTTTTCGATTTACCAAAAGCATTTGCATCTGATGCGCTGTATTTCCTGCACTGAAAAGACCTAGCGCTGTCTAATATCCCTGCACTAACCCCAACGGCTGCTTGTTTTCCATCTTGGCTATCTCTCTCTGCTGGGTAACTGCTGACCGTGCTCTCTTTGTAAATATCTTTGATATGTATTGTGCTCATGTTTAAGCAAATATCAGAGGATAGGAGTGTAGCTGTTTGGTGGCCATTAAGATGCAGCGAGTGGCATTCATTCTCAGACACTGTCTCTGCTCGCAAAGGTCAACTACCCAACCCCTCCCCCCCAACAAGACACACACACACACACACGTGTGTGCGGGTAAATAAGGGCCCGTTTACAAATGTGATGGGGAAACAGTTCACCTTAAAAAGCCATTAGGCACTGGGCTTTTGAACTTTACAGCCTTCTTTTTAATTTGCTTCTGTCTAGCCTCTGGTTTTCCACTTTCTAGGACTGGCGACGGCAGCAAAACAAGCGGAGCTTCTGTATCAGCTTCAGATAAACTGTGGTAAACTTGAGGCAAACATTTAAATGTCTTTCTTTTTCCATCACTGATGCGTATGTACCTGTATGTACCTGACATGACATGAACCGATCGAACGGAAGACTCGAGATGTGACTCACCTATCCTTCCAGCAGCGGTCAGTGCGAAAGGTTCACTCTCTAGCTGGAAGCATTACCTGTCTCCTTGGGCTTGACAGGTTTCTGCACTGTCAACACGGATCAGACCAGCAGCCTAACCTACAGTGGCAGCGCCTGACCCAGGCAGCAACACACCTCAAAACCAGCTTCAGGCACGGCCGGGCCTAGCGACGGATCTGGATGTACTCATTGGCTGCAAGGCCGTCAGGATTGTTCTGGGGTGAAGGAAATGAAAGTTAAGTATTGTGTTTTTGTGACCCAGGTGTTTTGGGTCAGGATTTGTTTGAATTTCAAGGTCCACACAGGACATGCTCTTGTGTTCAAAAATAGATAGATGGAAAGAAATGGAACAGAATACAGGGGATTAATTTCTTTTAAAGGTTTCATTATTTTTAAATATTTCAAATGGATTGAGATAAAAAAAAAAAGTATGCAACTGCAAAATACATCCATATGATTCTGTAAAGTCATATTCTTATTATAAATAAAAATGGAAACTACAATAAGGTTCATTAGTTAACATTAGTTAATGCATTAACTAACATAAACTTACAATGAGCAAAACATTTGTTACAGTATTTATTAATGTTTGTTAATAAAAGTACAGCTGTTCATTGTTTATGTTAGTTCACAGTGCATTAACTAATGTTAACTAATATGACCTTTGATTTTAAGAACGCATTAGTAAATGTTGAAATTAATATTAACTAAGATTAATAAATGCTGAAGAAGTATTGTTCATTCTTAGTTAATGTTAACTAGCACACTAGTTAAAACAACTAGCACAAGGTAGTTAACTAACCTTATTGTAAAATATTACCATTAAAAAAATGTTTGCTGTGTTTTGTACACATTTGTTTCATTTTACTGTGCATGCACGTAAACCCTTTCCTATCCCCTTACTTCTCTCCTGTGTTCTCCAGGGGTTCTCTCTGTTGACTGGTCCCTCTGGAGACTGCAGAAAGACTGCTGTGGTGTCTCCTGATACAGCACCACTGGTCCATGTGTGCCGTGTCCCACAGGGAGTCTCCACCCGGAACAATGGACAGGTTATGAGAGTAAACAAATATGGCTTTTCTCCATTTCAAATGCAGAAAGGTGTGGTTAGGATCAACTGGGAGAGGAGATCAAGATAACTGGGAGGGAGGAATAAGAACACATTGTTAGAGGAATAAAATGTTATCTGAGAACAAGCAGGAGATCGGACGAATAAATCTCAGGTTTAGGACTAGGGATCTGGGTGAGGACACTTAGGACTGGCAGTCATCGTCAGTTAAATGACAAAAAAAAAATCAAATTCAGTTGAGGTCAAACCCCCTTTTTCAAACCCCTTGTAGGTCACAGTAATTGAGCATGTGGCTGCAGATCCGACAATGACATGAGGTAAATTATGACATTACATTTCTTAATCATTTTATGGATGGATGGATGGATGGATGGACGGACGGACGGACGGAATGAATATTTTTTTATTTTATCTAAAATTGCATAAGATAATAAGGTTTGTTTACAGCGAATATATCTTGTTCTCCCACTGGCTAATTATTTTTATTTTCCAGTTTTATAAATATAACAAAAAGTAAATATGCTTATGCTTCAAGTTCAAGTACTATTTAGATATTTAAATAATTTACTTGATAACAGGAAAACATTTATTTATTTTTGAGTGAACTATTGGAACAATACAGACTGAAGGACGCATGACATTCTAGGTGAACCTACTTAAATGCACGACAATACACCAGAAACAGGCTTTTAAAAAACAATTGTGAAAATAAATAAATAAATAAAATACAGTCCTCTTACAGTATTCTATGTGGGAAATAAAAGGGCCTTCCTCTGCATACCCTATTTTCTCTGTGTCAGGACAACCTTGCTTTTGAGAATTATTAATGGCTCCCTTGTAAGCTGTCATCTTTTTCACACCCCTCATCTTGCATTTTCCTCCGTTCTCTACGAAGCAGCACCACCACCATACAGGCCACAGATCAGCTCAATCAAACTCTGTGTGAGAAACCAAACAGTCCCTTAGGGTGAAACGAGAGACCTAACACAGTACCCCAAAAAAGTGGAGCCCCGTTTTATGAACGGTATATTATTTTGATTGTGTGTGTGCAGTTGTTTTGCGAGGAACCAGAGACGAAGGGGTGCGGGGACAAATCGCAGCATTGGGAGAGACATGTGGCCTTCGTTTAAACTGAGTCATAAATCAGAGCACTGACATAGAGAAGGAGAGAAAGAAAGAAAGAAAGAAAGAAAGAAAGAAAGAAAGAAAGAAAGAAAGAAAGAAAGAAAGAAAGAAAGAAAGAAAGAAAGAAAGAAAGAAAGAAAGAAAGAAAGAAAGAAAGAAAGAAAGAAAGAAAGAAAGAAAGAAAGAAAGAAAGAAAGAAAGAAAGAGAGAGAGACTAAACTTAAAATTGCCTCAGCTCATTTTCGATGTTTTCACGGTTTTCCTCATTTTTGTTGCTTCACCTTCCACTCCTCATCCTGGTACTTTGTTTACACACCTTTTAAAATGCAATATCTCAGACACATTAGCCTTCCTCCCTCCTTTGCAGTCGCTCTTCTCTGGGTTAAAAGTTAATAACTATAAGCTCTTTTCCTCCCGTACCTCCATCACTCTCTCTCTCTCGTCTTTGTAGTCTCCCCCCACCCTAAGTAAAGTACAGAGCGCTTCCCTTGGGCTCACAACCAAATGCCACGGCCACGTTAACCCCCATCCGAATTCACACCACTGCCCCTCACTTTCATTTGGCCCTGCATACATTACGCCCTCACGTGTCCTCTGAGTGTCTCTCCGAGGACGCCGGTCCGCCCAGCACCCCGCCATCAACCACAGTTCAACGCCCGGAGAGGACGTAAGGTCAGTGTGAGGAAAAGCAAGGGCAAAGCGGCCTTGTGCAAGAACAACAAACAAATAACATCTCAACACATTTGCTATATATGAGAGGAAACCGGTTCTATAGGTAAAAATGAAGAATTGAGCAATGATTAGACATCGCTACTCTCATTGCTGACAACTTAAGAGATAGTTTACCCAAAAATGCTAAAACTATCATCCTTTATACACCCTCATGTCATTTCAAACCTTCAGTCAAGTATGACTTTGAGTGTATGGGTTAAATTTGAGAATTGGATCAATCTCACTCGAAAATGAAACTGATTATTTTATGGTACTTACAAGTATGCATAAAATAAGTTAATCTAATGTAATAAAGTCATAAATATAGCACTAGAATGATGACATCAATGTCATTTTTTGGGGTGAACTATTCCTTTAAATTTCCTTTACTGCTTCACGTTCATATACATTTATGGCAATTAAGGGCTTTCAAAAACCATTAGATGAGATTATTCACATTTGACAAAAAAGGCATTGTTTTTTTTTTTGTTTGTTTGTTTGTTTGTTTTGTAGCTCTGGGATAAATTCAACTCTCTTGAGAGTCGGGTATAACGTAGGTCAGTTTAACATCTTGACTGAAGACTGGAGTAATGATGCTATAAATACAGATTCGCCAACAGTGGAATAAATGACATTTTAAATTATATTCAAATAGAAAACTAAATTACAGTTTATACTGTATTTTTCATCAAATAAATACAGGTTCGTGAGAATAAGAGACTTCTTTAAAAGCATTACAAAAACCTAACCGACTCCAAACTTTTGAACAGTAGTGTACATGCAAAAATAAGTAATACTAACAATCTGTACTATCGCATTACGTTATTGTATTTAAACTATTCAAACACACGAGAATGGTTAAGTATATCAACCTGGTCTAATTCCATTTGCATCAATTGCCTCTTATCAGTATCATGCAAATACACAAATGCTATACTACTGCTTGTATAGATTTTCTGAATGAAGTGCTAAAGATGATTATAATTGCACAATAGTCATCGGCTTGTGCATGCGAAAGAACCTAATAATGCTCTTTGGTAGCTGCAGCTGTAATATTTATCAGCTTTTCAAAAATCTACAGTGTTAATGTCAATCACGCAAGTACTTATGCAAGCAATCGGATTGCATTCAAATCCATCAGACAGGAGGGATAAGAACAATAATCCGAAATTCATTACAATGAAATTTGTAATAGAATTTGATTAGATGAAGAAGGAGGGGGGGGGGATCAAAGGGGATTTAAAAGAATGAGTTTAATGCACAAAAAAATGTCAAAGGTATCAGATCTGAAAGCTGAGCAGCCGTGTTTCCAGAGCCAGTGGAGGGAAGAAGAAAAACTGAAAGGCGAGAGATTTTCGTCCTGCTCTGCTGTTTGCTCTGTTTGTCTGCTTTTGCATGATTAATATTCTAGTCCATGCCATCCCACTGCGCCCCTGCAGACAGCCCCCAGCCTACAGCCCGGACATTCCATTTTCCTCAAAAATTCACGCCCGAAACTCTCAGAGCGTCCCGTCAACAGTGAAAAGGAAGGATTCTAGAGATGATGGTCTTATCGCTGGGGCTAATGATGATGATGATGATGATGATGGTGGTGGTCCTGGAGACAAGTGAGAGGCCTTCTGGGGAATGAGGTGTGGGGGTGATGGGGGGGGGGGGGCGCTGAACAGCACCCCCCACCCTCGGCGGCGCTGTGGGCCGTGCCTATATGCGGGGTCCATTGTGTAGCGATTATGTAGGACGAACACGAAGGGTGCTAATCTTACTGTGGGAGGGTACGTGCTTGTGAATGATTGAGCATAAGGAAAAAGAGAAAAGGAGGAGATGAGGAAGAGGAGAAGGAAAGGACGAAGTATGAGTGAGAGTGAGAGTGAGAGAGAGAGAGGGAGGGAGAGAGAACCCCCTTAGCAGCGATTAAGAAATGGTCTGTCACAGATTAAAGCTGCGGGGAGGCAAAAGGGAGATGAGGCGAAGCCTCCCACAGACACAGGCTCATGAGGACGCTTTGCCGAGATTACCTGCGGTTATACGCAAGCAGCTGCTTGGGCACACACACACACACACGCAGAAGAGCGGGAGGGTGAGAGAAAATGAGAGACATTGAGAGGGATGAGAGGGGGTAAAACAAACCTAAACCAAATAGGCTTGCAATTTACAGAGGGTGAGCGTAGAGGGAGGACGACAGAGATGGAGAAAGAGACAGATGCCTGAGGAGAAAAGAAATAAAGGAAGGATGGAGCTTTAAAAACTGCCTGCCACGACAGCAGCGACAAAAAAAAGTGATGAAAAAAATCGCAGAGGGCCACACAGGAAAAATATATGCATCATTCATTTGTTCCTAATTTCGTTTTCGAGACTGTATATACTAACAGCTTTTCCTGCTATTCTTAGATTTACTTCAAGTTCAGCTATACATGATAAAGTTAAATTCAAACAATCGAGTGGACCTAATTGAAATTGACTTGTAAAGTCAAGTCAAGTCACCTTTATTTATATAGTGCTTTATACAATACAGATTGTTTCGAAGAATCTTTACAGTAATAATAGGAAAATTATGCATTTCAGCTGAAGTCAGTTCAGTGGAGATTCAGTATAGCTGTAAAGATTATCATTTATTAAATTTGTTGATTTCATCTAAAGCAGTTAAAAAGTTGTCATCATCCAGCTCTCATACAGTACAGTCAGATCAATAATAGTGTTGAATATTATGTGTCCCCAACTTAGCATGCCAGAGGTTATGTCACAGTTTGGAATCAAAATACTCTGTCTCCCAAAAAGTATTTAAAAAATAAAATAAAAAAAAACTTCCATTTTATTTCAGATATAATGAAACAAAATGATTAGATTTTATATTATAAATAAATAAGTAAAATATGTTAAAATAGATATGTAAAAATGTATTTGTTTGATTGATTGATTGATTGCAAAAAATGCAATTCATGATCCACTCAAATAAGTATTTATATTTATTTTTAACACAATTCTTTAAGTAAGGGTTCATCAGTTACATTTCACAGAGTTTGTTTCAAACAAAGAGAGAAAAAAAGGCTAATTATGGCTGAACTTCTCATCCCACAAGAGTCTTGTTTTCACACTCTACGCCTGCCATGTAAATGTAAAAATTTCTTCACTCTCCCATTGACTGATTGACACATATGGGCAAGCCTCTTCCCACAATGCACCAAACTGGCAGGTCAAGTTTCGTTTTAGATTCATACCAAGTGAAGAAGACGAAGACTCGGTTTGTTACAGAAGAAACCAGGTCCTCTGACTGGCAGGTGAGGCTTGTTTTGAACTGCTGGAGCAATTAATTGATGAGCCAATTGAAACAAGAAGCCCGGGGCAGTACGACTCAGTCCAGGGAAGAGAGAGCAAGAATCGAGTTTAACCGTTTAAAACAAATGCTGACACAAAAGAGACAGTGCTACATTTCGGTTGAACCATTTCATACAAAGAACCACAGTTTTTACCGGATACAAAAAAAAGTTGATGTTTATTTGATCGATTATGCTAAGAGATTCTCTGATGGGATAAAAACAAAACTGATAATTCATTTGTTTGCAGATACATCTTGGTTTGATATTTTGGATCCAATAAAATGAAAATTTGCTATCTTGCAGACATTAATCTGGTCTGGAATACATAATAACATTAGTGTGATAGAATGTGCATGAATTGTAGCGATGATTGTAGCTGTGCAGTGAAACATTATGCACAGTTCTTTACCTTTAAACAGCTCTACAGACCTCGATTGCAGGTCAAGGACACAGGAGAAGAATGGCCTTGTGAACCGTGAACCTTGTGAAAAGTTTTCAACCTGGTGACCCGCTGGTCCCTAGTCTCCACAAGCACTAATAAAACACTTATAAAACACAGCGAGTTGTGAATTATTACTGCATCACTCCCGACATGCCTCTGACAGGCTACGGTAGGCGAAGATAATTGCCCTTGCACTTGCTGCCTAATGAACATAATTACACGTTATTTCCCATTCTCCCTGTGATTAATTGTTACAACATTTCTTTGTTGGGTTCCCGACAAATTGCCACTTCATAATGACACTATTGCCTCTCTGCAGAGTGCACAATCAAAAATGGTTCTGGCACTTCAGCAGGCAGGCCTGAGGTCCTTGACAAGCTAAGTTAAATTGGTAAAGTAAACAGTAAACATTTGTTTGACCAGTAAGCAGTTAAAGCTCTTTTACAGAGCTTTTACCTTAGTTGCAAATCACTGTGAGTTTCTTGGAACAACACTGATGTTTAATACTGTATCAACATAGGTAATATTTCAATAGTGTTGGACTGTAATAGAATAGAAATGTAAACATTTTCAACAATCATGTAACCAGTTTCATAATATATTGATCATTACGTCACTGTTTAAAGGAATAGTTCAATAAAAATTGTTCTGTGGAACACAAAATTTTAAAGAATGTTCAAGACTGTTATTTTAGCATCAATTATTCTATTAGAGTTTTTATTAATATTTTCGGTAACACAAGTAACTTTTTGATTATAAAAATTGTATTAGTAAATGTTGAGATTAACATTAACTAAGATTAATAAATGCTTTAGAAGTTCATTGTTATTTCATGTTAACTAGTTAACTAATAGCAAATTAAACCTTATTGTAAACGGTTACCATATTTTGACTTTTGAATTGGCTTTATTTGATATATTTTATAGTTTATTTAAAAAACAAAAGGAAATCCCACACACCATCAATACTTGCAAAAAGTATAAAAAAAAATTTATTACCAACGTTTCGGGCTCATGACCTTCATAAGCCATCCTTCATCCTTTTGTTTATAGTTTATTTATTTGGAATTTTGTTACATGCTTTTGTCATTGTCATATTTTCAGTTATTATTGTTAGTGCTTTAACCTAAACTTTTTTAAGTTAGTTGCCAGGCCAACAATCTCATTTTATTTTTAGTTTAATTTTTCTGTAATTTTGTTATAACCTTTGTCATTTTTTGAAGTCATTTAATACTTCTGTGTGAAAAACATAATGAAATATAAGTCCCCATTCACTTTCATTATATGCAAAACTGGAAAATCTGCTAGTGTTCTACAGCAGAAAGAAAACCAAACACGTTTTAAAAGACATGAGGGTGACTATGACAGTATTTTCATTTTTAGGTACATTATTTAATTATTCAACAATGAACATATCATCATCATTATCATCATCATCAGGAAAATAACATCAGGCATTAAAGTTCTTAGCAGGTCATTTGCAAGGGCAATAAGTTTGGTATGTTTTGCACAGAGAAGACTTAATTGTGAGGTTGTCTACCAGTTAAGCAAGGTCTTTCCTCTAAGCGTTTGCTTAATAAGGCATGGGCTAATGCAATAGGGTGCTTATTTCAAATCAGCCATGACAAAGACTAATTTGAACAAAGAGACCGTACACAAACGAAACAGAGAGGGGAAACTAGCGGTGACTAAGAAACAGAAACTGTGACAAAGACTTGGAGACATGAGGAATGATCCTCACGCAGGAGGTAAACTGAGGTAGCGCTCCCCCCAAAATGTCTGTGGGCCGGGCCTGAGGAAGACGAAGAGCCGGTCACGACGAAGGCTCACGCTGAGAGGATACGCTTGTCTCTCTGCCTCTGTTGGTGCATTCCAGCAGGTTGATTGATTCGCTTGAGTGGCAAATCGTTCACGTTGACAAATCATCCGATGACACCGCAACACAAAACCGGGCCCGTACCCTGACACCTAACCTGTGAGGAGAACCAGTCACACAGGGCGGAGGGAGAGACGCATGGAAAGAGGGAGGAGGAGAAAGGAGTGGGGAGCTGGTTGACCCAGAAGAAGATGGTGGTACGCCTTTTTTCTGTCTCTTTCTTCCTCTCACTCTCTCTTTCTGGAGCAGGGAGTGATGAATTCCCCTTTAGTTCATTCATCTAGGAAAGCAAGGAGACGTGTGAGTGTGTATGCGTGTGATGTGATCCATCTCTGGGCTGTTCAGGAGAGCAGCGTGTCCCTGATCATAGACCCTATCAATCTCACTCATAGCCTGACATCACTGCCGCTGTCACAGACATCACCACACTCTTCTATACCTGCATTGTGTGTGCTGGCAGTTCTACGGTCCTTGTATTGATAGAGAGACTATATCTGTTATGCTTAACAAGTAAAGGTTAATGCTACAAAGTTAAATTGCATAAGTTTAAACAAATATAAACTGTGCCTACATGTGTGTCTACGCAATTTCTATACAAAATCAAACATATACGTTGTTCAAAAGTTTGCAATGAGTGAGACTATTTAATGTTTTTGAAAGAAGTCTCTTTTGCTCACCAAGGCTGCATTTATTTAATCAAACATTTTAAAATACTGTTACTATTTTTAAAATAATTGTTTTGTACTTTAATATATTTTAAAATGTAGGCTAATTTATTCTTGTGATGGCAGTGATTCAGTGTCACATGATCCTTTGGAAATCATTCTAATATGCTGTTTTGCACTCAAAAACATTTCTTATTATTATTACAGTTGAAAACAGTAATATTTTTTCTGTGATGTATTTTTTTCGATTCTTAGATGAATGCAAGTTCAAAAGAACAGAATTTATTTGAAATTTATATATATATATATATATATATATATATATATATATATATATATATATATATATATATATATTATAACAATCAAGCGTAGCGTCAGTTCTGGCAGGTCACAGTCAAGCTGTTGGACTGTCAGCTGATCCACGTCTAGGAATACGACTTCTATCGCGTTTCTCAGGAGCTGATTACCCTCCTCCATCCCCAGCTCCTCCTCTCGCCCAGTCAATATGGCATTCTGATTCCTGAAATGCCTTTACTGTCACCTTTGATTTGTGTTCTTGCTTGGAAAAAATAATTATTTTCTTATTAACCCCAAACTTTTGTTAGGTAGTGTACATTTACAAGTAAATGAAAAAATATATAAATAAATGTCAATAAATTAAATTAAATGAATATCTTATATTTTATCTAAATGAACAAACAAAAAAAATAAACAAAGTTCTTACATTTTACATTATTTTAAATAAACAAACAAACAAACAAACAAATAAATAATACTTATTCTATACTACAACATGTTTTTATGCACTAAATTTTATTTCAGAATTTTCACACTTACTAATTTTACTCTTAATTTAAAATGTGGAAAATAGTAAAAAAAAAAAAAAAGGGAAAGAAATGAGGAAGAATGAGGTGTCCTAACTTTTGACTGGTTGTCCATGTTCTTAAGCTTTAACAAGTCAAATATGCAGAGAGATATAACTCATGTACAGTGAGGAAAATAAGTATTTGAACACCCTGCTATTTTGCTAAGTTCTCCCACTTAGAAATCATGGAGGGGTCTGAAATACTTATTTGCAGCTGTATCATACAAATAAATAGTTTAAAAAATCATACATTGTGATTTCTGGATTTATTTTTTTAAATTATGCCTCTCAGTGGACATGCACCTACGATGGCAATTTCAGACCCCTCCATGATTTCTAAGTGGGAGAACTTGCAAAATAGCAGGGTGTTCAAATACTTATTTTCCTCACTGTACGTTCACACTTAATAGGAACACAAAAACAGCTACTATCCACAATGTACCTGTGAAATGCAGAAAGCAGCGGACAGACGTTTGAAGTAAGAACTTAAATGTCTTACCTATGCCTACACACATTCACACCGAGACTGTGCACATCAGAATCAGCAGGCCATATAAGGCCCTGTTCGCACCTGACACTTTCGACTGATCAAATTAGGCTTGATCAAAACATGCCATTCAAGCAGGCTAGATCTGAGACGCACACACAAGTATACACACTCAGCAAAGCCCAGCTCAGGCTCTGACCTTGGGAACAATTAGCATGACTGATGCGCCCTGAGCTGAATACTGAACCTGCTCTGCACAGCTGCACATGAACACAGTCCAACACATTATTGTCAACACAGTCTGTACCATACAGACACTTCCCATAAAGAGAGATGTACTCATGCTGTTTATACTCTTAGAAAAAAGTTGAATATTGGGTTCAATACAATTTTAAAGAACACTTTATGCCAAAAGAGTGTGTGTGTGTGTGTGTGTGTGTGTGTGTGTGTGTGTGTGTGTGTGTGTGTGTGTGTGTGTGTGTGTGTGTGTGTGTGTGTAAATACATTACTCCAGTCTCCAGTGTTCATTTTATAGTAAATAAATGCATTTAAATTAATTAAATTTCTATTTTATATACATAAAAATAAGCAGAAATGTACTGTATTATCATTTATATTATATTATATAAACAAATATATAAATAATACGTATACTCTATACTATACTATAAAAAAAATTAAATAACCTGTTAAACATGACATTTTCAATCATTAAAGAAATCTCTCCTTATTTAGAACCTTTTTTTTGTCATAAAGTGTTGTTTATAATTGAGTCAAGAACCCAACTGAACCTTTTTTATTTTAAGAGAGTACAATTATTAATGTTGTTCTTGTAGTTATAAGAACGTAATAAAGAACTGGATAAAACGTGATGACTATATGCTATGTAATTGTTATCAAAAAATAAATAAATAAATACCAATTGAAAATATAACCCAGTGCATTTTCAATTGAATCATTCAGGTAGATTGATTATTCTCAGTATAAACTAAATAAGAACATGCATGGCTCCATTGCTTCTTGGGATTGCAAACCAGTCCCACAAGCTGTAACTGCAGTCTGGGTCCATCTATTCCATCTAAAATATTCAAATCCACCCCGTCTGAGTGTCCATGTACACTTCACCAGAAAATAAGCTTGCATTGCTTCCTAATGTTAACTAATACACATACACTGGATTTAAGCTGGGAAGCTTGAGGATACATGGACTTCTGTGTGTAAGCCTATAGAAATATGACTGTAATCCACGATTCGCAACAGAAAACGGCGCATTTAGCTTATAGGCCTCTTGTATGATCTGTTCTGCTGTGGGCTGGAAGAAGTCAGTGAGCAGAATTACTGGAGAAAAAAAACACTCTTAAATGATATGTAGCCTTTGTGAGTGCTGATGGATTGGAACAGAAAATAACAAATGCTAACCTAACCTGGATGCTTCAAAATGCTTGAGTAAATGATTATTGGAGTGATCTGTGATATACATAGACAGAAGGATAGACAGACAGACAGACAGACAGACGGCTTAAAATCGATCTTATAACAATCACTGCCTTTAATTACAAGCCTTAAGTTGTTTAAAAGTAAAGAGAAAAGTGATTGTTGACAAGGAATTGTAACAGGAAAACAAAAACAAAGCACGCAATAATCGAATAAGTTATCATTTTGGGCAGAGGGACAAACTGACATCACAAGCAAGGTTACTAAATGCAACCAAATCAACAACAATGCACATAAACCTTTTGAACAATTGACCAATTCATGACCTCGAGCATGCTGGGAAGACGGTGAACAGGACTGAACCACATAATAATACACAAAAAAGATGAAATTTCAGTGAAGGCCTGTATAAACAACAAATAATAATAATAATAATTACTTACCCGATGAGCTTGTTGGTTCGACATGAACAATCTGAGCATATTATAACAGAAAAGCTGCATTAAGATGCATTACTCGTGTTCCTGAAAGAAGCAAGTTGTTAGAACTTCAGAATAGTAAGTAAACTATAAGCAAGAAAATGTTTGGTTGTTTTTCTGCATTATTTACATGATTTAAGAAGCATTTTTACAGTGATGGAGAGACCGATATGAGATTAAGCACAAGGTGAAAATGTACATTTTTCCAACCTTTTGCACACATCAACCACACTAAATGTGTGTTCAGCAATGACAGTATCAGCTCAATGTGAACATCTCCTCACTGCTAAACAAAACAACAATATCTATACATATCTCTCCTTTTCAGTCGTTCTCCTCCCATTCTTTCTCGTCTGCACTAAACCTGTCTAATGCTTACATGTTTAATAACGATCAAATAAGCGCTTACAAATCTGTACATAATACCTTTCTCTCCTTGTTTGATAACGGTTTAGTGTTATGCTAAATACCCCAGCTACAATTTGATGAAAAATGAAAACACTTCATCTTATTTGTCTTTCTTCTGCTTCACTAAAAACAAAGGGTAAATCCTGATTAGTGCTGTGGGTTTTCTTGGCTTCCGTTTCCCTTTTAGTCTCTCTGTTCATTCAAAACTGTGCTGTGAACTGCCCTGTTAGTTGTCTAGCACTTCTTTTTTTGTAGTTAATTTATTCAAATGCGGTGTAGAGGTGTGGAGTATACATACTTTTCATTGCTTTGCTCAGCAGCATTGTGCATTCGGTTTACTGAGCTTATAATAGCAGTGCACGTAAACCTGTGGATGGTATAATGCGTGAATGCCATGGGAAGTACATTGTTCACACTCCAGCTATTCTTTGATCTGAGAGATGTTCTTTACACTGGCGGGATTTTATTTTTGTCTGTTCAGTGTGCGGTCTCTCATTGTTTTTTGAAGAGGCACCAATGACAGTCTGCATACTGTTTTTCTTAAATAATACTTTATATCATATTATTATATTACATATACGTGACCCTGGATCACAAAACCAGTCACAAGTCGCACAGGTATATTTGTGGCAATAGCCAACAATACATATGGGTCAAAATTATCGATTTTTCTTTTATACCAAAATCATTAGGATATTAAGTAAAGATCATGTTCCATGAAGATATTTTCTAAATTTCCTAACGTAAATATATTAAAAATATATATTTTTGTGAGTGAATGCAGCACAATGACAAACATAAATGGACAACTTTAAAGGTGATTTTCTCAATGTTGGGATTTTTTGGAACCCTCAGATTCCAGATTTTCAAATAGTTGTCTCAACCAAATATTGTCCTATCTTAACAAGCCATACATCAATGGAAAGCTTGATGATGTATACATCTCAATTTCAAAACATTGACCCATGTGACTGGTTTTGTGGTGCAGGGTCACATTTATTATTTGTATTCATCCCCATGTCAGGTTATGTAAGTAATGGTTGTTTTTTTATGTATATTATATTATATTATATTCATATATTTTTAAATGCTTCATACTTAAAAATAAATGTATAATATATATGCTGTATATATAACTCATTTAAAATATATTAAATTGATCTAAAGTGACAGTAAAGGCATTAATAATTTTACAAAAATGTTTGTATTTAAAAAAGATTTGTATTTTTTTTTTTAAATGCTGTTCTTTTGTTTCACAGATTTGTCATTGGTGCTTCCTAAAAACACAGAATATATCACACAATATGTCACATATTAGATTAGGGTTCTCTCTATTAGCTAACAATTAACTAACTTTTGCCTAAATAAAGTCCTAATTGCTGTTTATCAAAGAGTTGACGGCAGCCATTGACTTCCATGGTAGGAAAAAAACTGTCTGGTTACCAACATTCTTTAAAATATCTTCTGTTGTGTTCAACAGAAAAAAGAAACTCATACAGGTTTGAAACAACTTGAGGGTCAGTAAATGATGTCAAAATGTTTTGGGTGAACTGTCCCTTTAAGTTTAGGTATTGGGTCGGATTAAGTGATGTAGAATATGCTCATGCTGAATATATATATATTCCACTAGGCTTGGTTGATATTTAGCTCCGTACTTGTTTCTGTGAATATGTTGAAGGTCTGTATAAGTTGCTGCTCATTAGCTGTACACATATAACCAGGTCCGGAGCATTTCAGGGACCTGGCCAGCACCTACAAACTCACTCTAAAACTAAATGAGCAGCTCAGGAAACACTGTGGCCTTGACTAGCCATGTCCTGCCCCGCAGCTACATTATTGAGCCATGCTAATAACGTGCCTTCAGTCATTTAAACCAACTTTAACACAATTTTACCAACTTTACACACACACACTTCTTCCACATTTGAAATAGACCGCCTCTCTCTCTCTCTCAAGGCTGTTTCAGCACTGGTTGCACGTGTTTGCACAGATTTTAATAAGCACAGGAGAGAGATGTTTAAAGGCGAAGTGAGGCAGCAGCCATACCGTTAGCAGCGCCGCGTTGTTGTTGACTTAAACAAACCCTCTGCGAGATCTGGAGCTTGCCGCACACACAGCTTTACTACTGTTAATTGGTCATTAAAGGTAGTAGTTTGCGGGCCTCACTAAATCTTTAAACAGACCACGAAAAAACAGTTGATGCTTGCAACTTTAGGCCTGAGGAAACGGAGTGATAACAGGCATGCTTTTAATCATTACCTCAGAATTAGACTGTCTGTTGATATTTTTTTTCATTCTACAATTATAAACATCTTTGAAAGGATTAAAATAAGGTTTTTATCAGAGTTTTGTAGTTTGTTCATGCAACACGAAATCAGATTTCATTAATTAAATAATTAACAAACCACATGGTACCAGCCACTGTAATTCATCTATTAAATGTAATGATGCACACCATGCATGAGGCTGGGCAAAGTCTCTGGTGGATGCAGGTTATCGCCCACAGCTATTGAGCAGAGTTTGGGAATAACATAGCCTTTTAGAAAAAGCACCTAGCAGAATTTTTTCAAGATTCATTGAGCTTGCAATGAATTTTCTTATTTTTTTAAGGCATCATCAAAGAATACATCCAAATCCCACCTGAACTCCAGTTTCCACAGTCCAGAAGGGCCCATCTTTTAAAGAATATTTTTACAAAAGCATCAGGGTTGATGTGCACAGGCATCCTAGGCAAGAACACTCTGTGGCGGACAGGGAGCTATTCCTGAACCTGCTGATCTCCAGGAAAAGTCTGATGTCACAGGTTTATTATGCAGAATCTGCTCTCTGAAGAGCAGTACGACAGATTTGTGGTCCCACTCCTGAAAAAGAAGATTTTGAGGCTGTGTTAAACCAAATCTTTTAAAAATCTCTGCTTATTTGCAAAATAGCTTACATTTTAGACGTATTGTCAATTTGAATAATACTTCAAAGAAGTATTGTGTGTGTGTGTGTGTGTGTGTGTGTGTGTGTGTGTGTGTGTGTGTGTGTGTTGTTTTTTATATAGTTTTTCAGCTTTCAATTACAATTTAATGCTGTTCTTTTGTTTCACAATTTTATTTTATTTTCACAACCGTTTTCAATATTGATAATATGAAATGCTTGAGCACCAAATCAACATTTCTTGAAGATCATGTGACACTGTAGACTGGAGTAATGGCTTCTAAAAAATTCAGCTTTGCCATCACAGGAATAAATTACATTTTAAAATATATTCAGTAGAAAATTGTTATTTTAAATTGCAATAATATTTCACAATATTACAGTTATTACTGTATTTTTTTATCAAATAAATGCAGCTTTGGTGAGCATAAGAGACTTCTTTTTTTTTAAACGTACGGAAACCAAACTTTTGAATAGTAGTGCATATGTACATAGACCTATATATTAATATTATACATACATTATCACATTACACACATAGAACATGTCGTTTGAAATCAAGAATCCTTTCAGGAACATTTTTCTTATCGTCATCAGTTTCTATCCAACATGACTGCAGCACTCTCAGATATTGAAATATAGACCACACATTTATCTCATTTATATGTCAGTCAAAACAACACCTCTGTCAATTTATCTTTCAAGCCTGAAACGAGAGGCTTCTGATGTCAGGGGCTTCATTAGGGAAGGAAGAGCAGATAAATTTAAAGATAACAGCTGTCGTTCAAGCATGCGCACACACACACACACACAGGCTCCCAAAGAGTAATGATTTTGTTATACTTGCATGACTTCTCTTTTATTGATTTCAGTCATGATATCACCCCCTGCATGGGATCCTTTTCACCCAGCGCCCTGCTCTGTCCTGTGTGTGTGCACATATGTGCAAAATACCAGCAGTTGGTGTCTACACAGTATGTATGGATGTGTGTGAGTGGGAGAGAGAGGGAAAGAGAGAGAAAGCCAGTGTTAGGGTGCGTGGGTAAATATGTCAGGGGGTCGCTTGGTCTCCGTGACATCTGTGGGAGCCGGGACTCATTGTTGGGGTATCAGTTCAGCCCGTCAATAATGAGGCAGTAGAGTGTGAAGAGAAGGGCGTGACCGAGTCCCCTCGCGTACACACACACGCAGACACACACACACGCATAAACACACATTCTAACCCCGATCGCTGACCCTTCTGTCAACCCCCTCCCCGCTTTCTCTCTCTCCTGCCGTCTGTGCCCCTGCACCCCAGCCGTTCCCTTTTCAGCCGCTCTCCCTCATTGCCCCCTTCCGTCCCTCTATTGTCTCAGTTGGGGATAAACAGGGCGACTCGACCCTCGCATGTGCTGCAGACGGAGGCCCTGTTCTGTGATCAGCACTAAACTCACCTTGAACTGAATCAATTGGGTTCTGAAACATGATCGTTTAAATGGAACCATGTATGGTGAATTTGAACCTTAAAGAGCTGCTTCTATTTTACCTGAACTTTAAAAATGACTTTCATTAGTGTAACCCCATATAGGCAGGCTGATTTAGTCATATTAAATAATATATTTGACATGGGGAGAAAAACAGATTATATAGACATTACTTACCAATTAAACAAATAAGGTCGAAGAGGCCAGGGAGTGTTTTAACACCAATGTCCTAAGTGGTAGTTGTAAGTCTATATTATTTTTTATTTTATTTTTATATTATTTTTACATTTAATTTGTAATCATTTGGATTATCTGCATTAGCAGACTCTCTTGTTTATAACTTCCACACAAGCTTTTTATTTACATGTAAAAAATTATAATAATGGGATGTTTGTAACACTTGCCAATGTACTGGACCCACAAAGATCTCGCAAATGTTTATCCTTTTAAATAAAAAATAAATTGGAAATAAGTATTTTGAACAAGTAAATTTCATTACCAGAGTAAATTCTTGCACAAATTTTAAAATGTGCATGAATTAAATTATTGTTCCAACCTACCATGGTGTTGAGGTTGTAACATCAGTACTTTGTTGACATTAATTTATACTGTTCAGGAATACGATTAGTTTCTAAACTACACTTTAAATGTTTAGCAGACAAATAAATTGAAGATTATATCGAAGTTTGAGACACATTACACAATAAAACAGCTACAGAAGTTGAAACAAAATGTGTTACAACACTCACCTTGGCTGCACTGTTTTCATGTGACAAAACATTGTCATAGAATAGCAATTTGCAGGTAATTTTTTCAGAAAACTTAAATTGCTTTTATTTGTTAAGTATAAAACTTCTCCGCATAATTCAAATTATTCAGAAACTCTATAAAAGAATAAAATGTAGGTCCAAATAAAAGCTTAGCCAATCACCATCCTCACTTTTGCATGACTTCTAACTTGTTGTACATACCTGTAGCGTGTGAATGAATCTTGAATTATGTCTTTTTAAAAGTAGCCTACTCCACATCGAGAGATGTTAATCTGAATATATTTGGGGCTGTCTCTGAATGAAGTGCATGTAAATTGAACGCATAATCGTTCTTCTCGGACTGACTGAGAGTCAATGGGATTTCAGCTGTGCTGCTTGCCAAGGTTCTGACTGCCATCTACAGGCTGTTTTTATGATTGCAGCCATCTTTAAAATGAAAAAAAAAGCAGCACTACGTCAAATGCGCTCTTCTTTTTGGAATGAAAATAAACATAAAATAAAAATAAAATAAAAAGAGGTCCTTTGAGATGCATTATGATATTTGATCTAGCATTATTAATATTTCCAAAAGTCATCATGAGTAATATGACAGTGCATGATATAACGTGCACAACGAGATTTTACTTTTATAAGAGAAGTTTTCGTTTAGCTATATCGTAGCCTATTACTTGTTCTGTCACGTTCTTTCAATATAGGCGGCAACACAATAAAAGTTGCAAAGAATGAGCTCAGGAGAATGAGGGAAGCTCAAAGAGTGTCCCTGATATTATACTAGTTATAAATATAATAAGCCGGGTTGAATTGAGTTATACTGGAGCCTGAGGGTTTGCTGGAATAAAGCAGTGGCTACTTAACAACTGGGAGAGAAGAGAATATGAAAACAATACAATTATATCTCTCAAACTACATGATGCAGTCTGCACGCACACACAAGTCCAAGAATATGTTTTAAAAAGTAAATTTGATTCTAGTTATGTAGGCCTAAGTATATTTTCCACAGTGTTAGAAGAAGATCAAATGTTTACAAGAATTTCTGGATTTCGGAACATAACTTGTCTTTTAGCGTGCCTAATCATCAACAATCTTATGATGTGTAAAATGTAATAAAGTGATAAATATTAATGAATACAGTGATGTGGTTGTTGTTGGTAACATCACGAGAAGGTTGCGCTAGCGTAAACATTTTGTGAATATGTTGATGAAACATTGTTTGAAAACACTGTTGTACAAGAATAAAATTATTGTAAAATAAATATATATATATATATACATATATATATGACACCTAAATCTTTTGTTTTGTTCATCTTGAAAACACTAATGAAGATATTTTAAATGAAATCTGAGAGATTCTGAGAGATTGGTTCTTGTGGAAGCTCAAACGCGCTGCGTAACACAAGAAAGAACCTCATTGGTTCTTGTGGAAGCTCAAACGTGCTGCGTAACACAAGAAAGAACCTCATTGGTTCTTGTGGAAGCTCAAACGTGCTGCGTAACACAAGAAAGAACCTCATTGGTTCTTGCGGAAGCTCAAACGTGCTGCGTAACACAAGAAAGAACCTCATTGGTTCTTGTGGAAGCTCAAACGTGCTGCGTAACACACAAGAAAGAACCTCATTGGTTCTTGTGGAAGCTCAAACGTGCTGCGTAACACAAGAAAGAACCTTATTGGTTCTTGCGGAAGCTCAAACGTGCTGTATAACACAAGAAAGAACCTCATTGGTTCTTGCGGAAGCTCAAACGTGCTGCGTAACACAAAAAAAGAACCTCATTGGTTCTTGCGGAAGCTCAAATGTGCTGCGTAACACAAAAAAAGAACCTCATTGGTTCTTGCGGAAGCTCAAACGTGCTGCGTAACACACAAGAAAGAACCTCATTGGTTCTTGTGGAAGCTCGAACGTGCGGCGTAACACACAAGAAAGGACCTCATTGGTTCTTGTGGAAGCTCAAACGTGCTGCGTAACACACAAGAAAGAACCTCATTGGTTCTTGTGGAAGCTCGAACGTGCTGCGTAACACACAAGAAAGAACCTCATTGGTTCTTGTGGAAGCTCAAACGTGCTGCGTAACACACAAGAAAGAACCTCATTGGTTCTTGTGGAAGCTCAAACGTGCTGCGTAACACAAGAAAGAACCTCATTGGTTCTCGTGGAAGCTCAAACGTGCTGCGTAACACACAAGAAAGAACCTCTTTGGTTCTTGTGGAAGCTCAAACGTGCTGCGTAACACAAGAAAGAACCTTATTGGTTCTTGCGGAAGCTCAAACGTGCTGTATAACACAAGAAAGAACCTCATTGGTTCTTGCGGAAGCTCAAACGTGCTGCGTAACACAAAAAAAGAACCTCATTGGTTCTTGCGGAAGCTCAAACGTGCTGCGTAACACAAAAAAAGAACCTCATTGGTTCTTGCGGAAGCTCAAACGTGCTGCGTAACACACAAGAAAGAACCTCATTGGTTCTTGCGGAAGCTCAAACGTGCTGCGTAACACACAAGAAAGAACCTCATTGGTTCTTGCGGAAGCTCGAACGTGCTGCGTAACACACAAGAAAGAACCTCATTGGTTCTTGTGGAAGCTCGAACGTGCTGCGTAACACACAAGAAATAACCTCATTGGTTCTTGTGGAAGCTCAAACGTGCTGCGTAACACACAAGAAAGAACCTCATTGGTTCTTGTGGAAGCTCGAACGTGCTGCGTAACACACAAGAAATAACCTCATTGGTTCTTGCGGAAGCTCAAACGTGCTGCGTAACACACAAGAAATAACCTCATTGGTTCTTGTGGAAGCTCAAACGTGCTGCGTAACACACAAGAAAGAACCTCATTGGTTCTTGTGGAAGCTCAAACGTGCTGCGTAACACAATAAAAGAACCTCATTGGTTCTTGCGGAAGCTCAAACGTGCTGCGTAACACAAAAGAAAGAACCTCATTGGTTCTTGTGGAAGCTCAAACGTGCTGCGTAACACAAGAAAGAACCTCATTGGTTCTTGTGGAAGCTCGAACGTGCTGCGTAACACAAGAAAGAACCTCATTGGTTCTTGTGGAAGCTCAAACGTGCTGCGTAACACACAAGAAAGAACCTCATTGGTTCTTGCGGAAGCTCAAACGTGCATGCGTAACACACAAAAAAGAACCTCATTGGTTCTCACACATCAAGCAAGCATGCTTGAGCTTCTGTTTACTACAACTGATGTGTGCATTGAATGTTTTCGTGAAACAAGTGGAAGTTGTGTGGACTGTCAAAAGAGGGGCAGTTATTTCTCAGATTTCATTCAAATATCTTCATTTGTTTCGAAGATGAATGAAAGCCTCACAGGTTTGGAATGACATGAGGGTGCGTAAATGATGACAGAATTTTCATTTTTGGGTGAACTAATCCTTTAAGCTATCTTGTAATTACAGTTACGACATGTCGTGAACACAGCATAACCTCATTGTTTTGGTTCAGGAGGAACTGTAAAAGATGGCTGCTGTTTGTTTGCGGCGCTTGATGACTGTCTGTCTACAACTCTACATAGTCTAAAATGAATATTTTTTGGTCCTGAAACTTCCACGGTATATATATTTAATATTTAGACCACTTCTATTATTGATTGCTATCAGAATGTGAAAAGAGTTTCAACAAAGTATTTATTAAAAACATTGCCTACCCTACCTTTAATTAGGGGATTTTACTCCCTGTAATTCAGATCCAGATTTTCCACAAATTGTTTTTCCACGGAATCAATTGAGAGAAAAAATTCTATTGAATTAGTCTGTCTGTTGTTTAGTTTTACATGACATCATAGGCCTATTTGTAATTAAGAAAAAAAAACTTTACTCTGTTATTGATAGGTACAGCCTAATTATTGATAGGCTACAATATTTCCATTTCCCATGTGCATGTTCTTCTACAAATACATTAACACATTTCTTTGTCTATTCAGTCTATTGTGTTACGCTCTTTTTATTCAAATATGTTCTACTGATTACAGACTGTGAATTAAGCAGCAGTGTCATATTCTGCTTCCTGCTCCAGATCAGCTCTCCAACCATCTTGCTTGCCTAGAGTCATTTTCTCAATAATGTATTAAACTGCGTGTTTATTATTTACTGTTTACACAAGCTGTGTTGGAGTGACAAGCTCAGTCTGTATGAGCGCAGTGAGGCTCACGGAGACACGCTACACGCTCCAGCGAAGCCAAAGCTGCTGGACTGCAACATGAAAGACATCTCGCTTCATACGAGCTGTTCTACACGCACCCCTAGGTTGTCAAAGAAAAAAAAATGTGGCTAAACATGGGGGTGTTGAGTATTGATATTAATATTAATGGAGTAGGGTAAAAAAGTGACCAGTGAGTCTTTTTATCATTATTTTTATGCCTTAAGTTATAAACTATAATGTATCCCAAATGTGAGAGATAAGAAGTTTCCTAGATGCACTACATCAAGACTCCCTTGACAGTCTTCACAAGAGCAACACTGTGAATTTTCAAGCAAACTACTTCTATTTTTACAGGATGACATTGTAGGTGTTGTATCACTGTTAAAAAAAAAAGCAGAAGTCAACACCACAAAGGCAACAGAAAATCTGCATCTAAAATGACTGTTTAATGCTGTTAAAATGCATTAATGCTCGAAATATGAAATTATCAATAAAACATGAAGTATTAAATTATGTGTTAATACAAAATGTTAATACAGAATGTGCATCAGCCTTTGATACTGAGGACTGAGTTGAAATATTTTAGTGTGGCTTTTGTGCGATATTATTCGAGTCTTTACACAGAATTTGGAGACAAACCTGAAACTGCACTTGCGCTAATAATAATTGTAAAAATATGTGGTAATACGCATATCAAAGATCAAGCATACTTATTAATTACATGCCATTCTCTTTTGTTACCTATAATGTTTCTACAAATGGGATTAAAAAGAATATTTGTTTTTAATGATGGATTAGAGCTCAATGCATAAGAGTATAAGAAATGATCTCAATATATGTTTTAAATGCACATTATCATCTTGTGTATTGCTCCAGTTTCATAGAAACTCCAAATGAACACACAAACAACAAAACACTAAATAAACACACACACACACACACACGCACGCAATTTTCCAAACTATAAAACGAGGGACATCAAATGCAGCTATTTGTTTGAGGCCTGTTGTCGGGGGAATAGGCTACACGACTGCCTGGCTTCATTAGAATTCCTTTCAAGTTGTGGAGTGCGGCCTTCTTGTGTTCATCTCTCTATATCCCCTGACCCTGACGATGCATCTCCATGGGGCTAAAGAAAGGGCGGGGCATGCACACACACACACACAGTAACGTTCTCCTCCTTCTAAACACTGTCACCCCATCGCATCATCCTCCCAGGGAAAGACAGAGAGTTCCACCTTCACTCATAGTCTGGGGAATGTGGGATTGTGAAGTGAAACTGGCAGAAGAAGACATGTACACAGGTACTGTGGTAGCCTATTTTGCAATACAATAAAAAAAATTAGAATAGAACGGATGGAGGTAGACAGGTTGATTATCACAATCTTAACAGCCACAATTATTTGAAGACCCTGAAGTGAGGTGCTGTTTATACGACACTTTTCAAATAAAAAGTTCATTTGCATGACAACGGAGTTTTGGGGGCCTGAAAACGCAAACTTTTGAAACCGTTTAAAAGTGAAAGTTTTTGAAGACTGTATATTATTGTCTCTGTATAAACTACAAAAATGCACATTTGTGAAAACGGTGACGTCATGCGAATGCGTATTACATGTTCAGTCTATAGGCATGTAGTGTTTCTTTACAAAATGACATTGCCATAATACAGCATTTTAAGTTGTTTTGCAGATCTGTGTGAACGGGGATTGTTTCGACAACGTTGTCGTCACAAAAAACGCAAATTAAAACTTTTTTAGTAAATGTAAAAGGCAGATAATACGTTTGTTAGTCCCACTTACACTATCGTTCAAAAAAACACAATGTTGTGAAATATATTTACAATAAAAAAAAACGTTTTCTATTTTAATATATGTTAAAAGCAATTTATTTCTGTGATGGCAACGCTGACTTTTCAGCAGATATTGGTGCTCAAGGAACATGTCTTATTATCATCAATGTTCAAAACAGTTGTGTTGCTTAATTATTATTATTTATTTATTTTTTAACCATGATAGGTTTTTCATGATTTTTGGATGACCATAAAGTTCAAAAGAACAGTTTTTGTTTAAAAAATGAAATCTTTAATGTCTTTACTGTCTTTTTTGATCAATTATATGCATTCTTTCTAAATAACAGTATTAAATTATTTTTTTAAAAATCTTAATGACCCGAAAATTTTGAACAGTAACTGCATCATTTCTATAGCATTAGTATTGTAACTTATTTATAATTAAAGCATAGCCTTTTGAAAACATTTTAATGCTTTTTATTTGTTTAAATGTTATACCACTATTAATCAGCGAGGAGTAAAAAGAGAAGTTGTAATACTCACAATCATTAAATAACTTAATATTTTAAATAAATAATAAATTATATATTATTTATGGTATATTCTTGATTTTTCATCAAGAGCAGACATTACAAATGAAAGACAGACAGGATTGCTTTAGCAGACAGAAGGCCTGTTGCATTTGAAAAGGAACTCCTCATATTCAACATCAATATTTAAATGTACACTTTATAATCACAGATCATAAAGTTACTGATATTTGTAACAGACAAATGTACCTTGATCTGGGACTAATCACAGTTAAATAAAAAGTGTTACAACCATCCCTATTCTCTTCTGTCTATTATCTAATAATTAATTTATGGTCAGTCATATAGCTAAATTTATCATACGGATAAAATCTAAAGAAAATATGAAACTGCCATTGTATGTCTTTTCCTTTATTGTCACAATTAAAAGGTGTTTTATCAACCATGAGTGAATATATTTGAT
>CM060631.1:11911799-11924299 GCA_030578275.1 Meda fulgida
GTATCACCATGTTAAAAATTGTAAAGCAGCAAATCTGTTTTTAACATTGATAACAAAGAATAAGAAATGTTACCTGAACTCCAAATCAGCATATTAGAATGACTTCTGAATCTTGTGACACTAAAGACTGGAGCAATGATGCAAATTCAGCTTTACCATCACACAAATAAATTATATTTTAAAACATATTAAAATAGAAAACAATATTACTGTTTTTACAGTTTTTCTTTATTATTATTATTATTATTGTTAAATAGATTCAGCCTTGGTGAGCATTAGAGACTTCTTTCAAAAACATAAAAAAAATATTCCATTAGACTCTGTTGAGAAATGCAATGCTTTTAAACATTTAAAATATATTTGATACCAGTTTTCACATTAACTCGCTCCTAAAATATTAAAAATAAAATAAAAACGAATAAACCCTGTAAACAAGAAAAATAAATAAATAAATATTTATATTTATAAGAAGAAGAAGAAGAAGAAGAAGAAGAAGAAGAAGAAGAAGAAGAAGAAGAAGAAATGGTAGAGTGAAAACTATAATTTACTTAGTATAATTTAAAAGTTTGAGTTCAATAATAAAACCTATATTTAAAAAAATAAGAACACCCAAGCAATTTCACAACAACCTAAAAACAGAACAGAACAGCCTAGCAAGGACCTACGTTAGAAACGTCCTAACAACCTCCCAGAACACCCCAGCAACCATAGCCTAACAACACCCAAACAACCACATAACATCCTGGAACTGTGGTGCCAACTTTCACAGGTAAGCAGCACTCACCATTTCTTCAGAAAAGTAAGAATCTAAGACTGAATATCCATATGCAAGATGTCAGGACACACAAGATTAGTGTTACTTAGCTATGTGTAAATAGCACTGCCTTGAAAAGAGTCTGAACACAGCTAAAGTTATTAAAGGTGTAGGTGAGTTTAGATTAAAGAAGCAGATTGAATTGATTGTATTAGAAGGAAAACTCAGGTTGCCCCAGGTGGTAATGTTCAGCTCTCATGCCAGCCTTTAACAGCAGGGGATACAAGAACTGCACTCATCAAATCATCCCTCCTTCTCTCTCTCTCTCTCTCTCTCTCTCTGAAGTAATCAATGTACCGGCATTGTGCAACAGCACCAGGATAGTCTATCAACCCCCTCCCGTGTTCATGCAAATATTAGAGCGGATCTTCTAAGTTCTACAAACTGTTTTGTGCGTGAAAGCCGTGACGTCATGGACAACACTTTCAACACACGTTTAATGTAATCCTTAAGGCAAAAGAATGAGGTGACAAAGATAAAGATGTAAATATGTGCTCACTTTATCAATTCGCCCCTATACTTGAGGCCAAACATAAAAGAAATAAAAATAAGACATGGCTTACCACTAAATCTCAATGTCCATAATCACATATGGACCTTAGGAACTCGGTTGTCATAAGGTTTAACCTCAAAGTACATCATACGTAAAGCGTCAGGCAAGCATATCTTTAAACACTGGTAAGAAGGTTAAAGGCAAGAGTGTAAACTGAGTGTTAACCGATACAGAAGTCAGACAGAATTGATTTATTCCGCAAGCAAAAGTATCCAATAACAGGGGATTTATACTGAGATAATTCAAGTAGTATTCAACTAATCATGTGATTCAAAATGAAGCGCCCCATGTAAAATAAAACAGCTTGCTGATATGACTGGAGTCTTCAGCTCATGTGGACATGATTTTAAACAGCTGTTTTAAAAAGTAGGCTGCTATTCATTTCTCATCTGTAAAAGTTTTTAATGAGGAAAAGTGCCCATTTGAGGTGTGGAACAGATGTGAAGGAGAGGAGGAAGAGGGCAGGGTTGGTAGAGAAAAGTCTTGTCCATAGAATTAACCATGAAAGGGGTGCCAAGTTGGTCCCCAAAACCCCTAGGCCAGGGTGGAGAGAGGGGGAGAGATGGGCCAGCATGCTGGGGGCACCTTGGGGAGTTGAGGAGGAAGTGGCATGCACCATGTCTCTTGCTCCTGTTGTTCCCTCATTTGATTTTAATGAATAATGCATGGGGAGGGGGGCCCAGCCTTAAAGGGGCACCGCTGCCACAGTGGGAGTCATTACTGAGCACAACGCACTGATGAGGAGAAAGAAAGAAAGAAAGAAAGAAAGAAAGAAAGAAAGAAAGAAAGAAAGAAAGAAAGAAAGAAAGAAAGAAAGAAAGAAAGAAAGAGAGAAAGAAAGAAAGAAAGAAAGAAAGAGAGAGTGGGAGGCAGGGGGGAAGGCAAAAACAAACAAGAAAATTAGAGAAGTAAAACAGTTCTTTGAATCTTCTTCGAACACTCCAGATGAGCTTCATTTCATATCTGCTGTTTTTCTGAGTTAATCAGAAATATTTTGTTTTTGCTGTGCTTTTTCATTATTAAAATTAAGTTCATTTATACATAAGTTCTTGCACGTTACAAACAGTCTGTCAGTCTGTGTATAAGTGGTGGGGATTGTTCAGTGACTCTTTCTACAGGTTACATTGTTACGCCAGTAAGTGACGACCAGTGACTGTCTTTATTAGTGAGTCATTGAATTGTTCACTCAAGCGATTAGTTCGAAAACATGATTCGCTCAGAAGCTAAACAAGATCGACTGAAACATTCATTTAAGCAATTCACTCAAAAATACTGATTCATTCAGAAAGGAAACAAGTGACTTGTTTTACAAATGAATCATTAAATAATTAACGAATTAATGTTCAAAACACTGATTTATTCAGAAACTAAACAGGTGACTAGGTGTGTTTATCTTGAAGCCGCATTGCGCAGACGGATCAGTGTATGACATCAAAGTATCACAAGAGCGATTCGAAAAACATACGGATCTGTCTGGCCTCTAATCGTTCTAAAAATGTCATAGCCTACACCGATCGGTCTGTGCAGCGTCATTTCAAATCGAACGCACCTATTGTCTTCAGGTGGGATTCACTAAATAATTAATTCAAGCGATTCATTCAAAAACACTAATTCATTCAGAGCGTAACACATACACAAGTCATTGAATTGTTCACTCAAGCGGTTTGTCATTCTCTCAAACGATTCATTCAAAACACGGATTCATTCGGAACGAAACAGTAACTCATTAACTTTTTCCTCAAAAGCTAAATGAAGCCCAGCAGAACGTGATTTTGTTTCACAGGTTTTTGGCGGACAGCCATCTACACTCCCTTAAGACATTAGACGGGTCACAATACAGTCACATAAATAAACCTGCTTCTTATAACCAGTGAGACACAGCATTCCTCAAAAGAGATGACTTTCGGTTTCAGCATTACCGGAAAACTGCATTTATATACCAGAATTGCTGATTCATGTGAGCACTTGGGACCGACACTGACTTCTGAGAACACGTTCAAAAAGTACGGCGTTCAAGCAGGAACTGGGCGCAGAGAAAGAGCAGGGTAATGCTAGAAGGGGATGCAGCAGGCACAGTGCAAGGTGTCATCACTCATTTTGATTGGGTATTACAGCAAGACGGATGGGGCCCCGCGGGCCACCGCGCGTCTCCTCCGTGCTTATTACAGCTGTTCTTAAGTGGGAGTTGATTTAGCTTAAATAGGTTGTTTCATAAGGAGAAGACACCGGCGCTGTCACCGCATCTCTGTTCCTTTGCACTGTATCCCGCCACTTTAATTGAATAATGCCTCCTCTACATACCTATTAGTGTGCTTAGCTACATACCATGCCCCTATAATTGCTTATACAACCCAGCTAATTCCTCCACTCCCCTCCTTTCCTTTCTTTTCATGTGATATTTCACGCGGTTAATATAGAGAGTGCGCCGGCAAGGATAAAGACGGCTTGTTTAAAGGGTTATCAGGTCTGTGCAGCACCGTGATGTCTTTTATCCGCCCTCCATAATTAGTCGTGTAATCATTAAGCTGCAGTTTATCAGGTTTTAGGGCTTTTATTAATTACAACACTCGAGCGATTTCACGCCACTTTCACGGTCACGTAATTCACGAGCCATTGTCACGCTGTGTGTAAAAGAGAGATGAACAAGGTTTTCACAATTGTGTCTGACATTATTGCAAAGATTTATCTGAGCTGGTACTGCTTCAATATTATCAAATTACAGACATCCTGCACGTGTCACGTGATGCAAACTGCTTTATATTACAGAGTCGGTTCTCTCGGGTCTTCTTAACACTGGTGATTGTACCAATAAGATGAATGTGCTTCATGATTTTAATCTGCATTATAAGTTTCCTGTAATCCTAAATCTGCAGTTTAATAATGAATTTGTTATAGGCCACTATTCTTGCTCTATCCAGCTCAGTCATTTGGCTAACAACAAGGTATTTGGCCCTATAAGATTGGATGTATCCAATCTGTGGATGTAGCAATTTTTGGCTTTCCAGAGCTGTCCAGTCAGCACCATCAAATGTTCCCACTGACATCAGCACCATAGACAGCTCCAAAAAAATCCCTTCAAGGTCTGAAGGACACCACTTAAAGAAACAATTCAGATAAACAATTCTGTCATTATTTACTCACCCTAATGTCATTCCAAACCTGCTATTATTTTTGTTCTGTGGATTTGTTCTTTTCCATCCAACAGCAGTTCATGGGGGACACAGGATGTCAAGCTAAAAAAAGGCTCTATAAAAGTAGTCCATTCAACCTGTGCTTTATGTTCCAAGTCTTCTGCAGTCATACAAGAATGTTGTGAGACGAATAGACAGAATTTAAGCGATAATTCAATGATAGACATCCAACCTGTGCATGTTTTATTTGAGTATCTCCCTTTTCCTAACATCAAAGTACAGTTTTTACAATCAGAAAGCACTACAGTCTCACAGGAAGACCTTTATCTTTCTAATCAATGGTATTTATGTCAGTAACACTTTAGTTTAAATTGTAATTCAGTTAAATTCAATATTAACGATAAACAATCTTTTCAGCATTTATTTATCTAGGTTCTATTGTTAATTTATAAATATATTGTTCACTGTTAATCGTTGTTTTTTTTGTTGATTATCTGATGTTAATTTATACAACTTGAAATGGGGATAAAATGAGTAGCTTTTGTGCTGATATATATTTGTAAATTCATTAAAAGATTCATTATTTCATGTTATCTATTGTATTAAGTAATGTTAAAAAAAAACATTATTGTAAAGTGTTACCTGTTTGTCTTTATAAACCAGTGATGGACTACAGAGATTAATGTTGCTGTTTGCTGGCACTGATTCATTGATGCACTTTTGTTGTTTATTCTATTGACTTCCATCATTTTTATAGGCAGAGCTCACGATGCTGATGAAGCTGCAGGATGTAAAACTTCACAAAAGTAGAACGCTGATATCCTGTGTACAAAAAAAAATTAAATGGTATTATTTGCTGAAGCATTGATGAAATTGACACACTGGTATTGGGAGCTAGGATGTCTTTTAAAGAAGTCAGTTCACACACATTAAAAACAAGCCAAGATGGAGATCTGCCAAAGACAATACACACAGTCTCTCTCTCACACACACAAACATGGGCGATGCCAAGTATGCTGCCAGTCTTGCCCCACAAACCCAAACATTCTTATTTGTCATCAAACCCCTCAACTGCACACACATATCTGTCCCATCCAACACAACGGCAGCTCTGGCTGCCTGAGGTGCCCGCTGGTTCTGCATGATTGATGATGCCGATTGAGAGGCAGATCATTTGGGTGCCCCTCGCTACCAAGGACGTAAATCACATCAGCCCACTCTAATGATTTCTCACAGACCCATTTGGCAGAATCCACAATAACCTATTGAGCCTTGCATGGGGACAAAAAAAACATCAATACAGTCAAATAATGATTTTATTTAAGCACTTTATCAAGGATTGACAAGCGTTTTTCCAAGGTTGCATGGGGTAGAGAAGCTTCTGGAAACCATCAAGGTGGCTTGATATGTTAAAAACATAAGAGTCACTGCAAGAGTATAGACTAATAAATGTCTATTTCGGCCAGGTGGCATTAGTTGTTTTACGAGTAAAGATGTCTGTGGTATACTACAGTGATAAATTACGACTGGCAGAGCAGAATTGGACACTTGGTGCCCTGAGGGGCGACCCATTTCAACTTTTCATTAAAATGTCCAGGCCAGGCCAAGCCATGATTTGCTCCTAATTGATGAGGCCATTATGATCTAATTACACACATTTTCAAAGCCACTCTTATTTTGGCTTCTTCGTGGCAGTGGAAAGCTCATGGGCACCAGAAATTCTGATATACTTTACAAATGACAAAGGATGAAAATCACACTATATGGCAAACTTACATAAAACATCATTTCACATTAATTTTAGCTTCTTCTTCATTTTTGTATTATGTTCTCTGTTTTGTATATGTTCTGATAAGCCATTGCAGACAAGATTCGTTTTGTTTTGCCTAACAATTGCCTCTTATGTAAAGTTCTTTAAATTTAAAGTTCAGGGATTTGATTCACAGATTTGTCTGTTCAGTTTAGTAATTGTGATTGAAATGTGAAGGTTGTAAATGCTCATGAAACTGACCACCAAAAACGTTCTTATGGTCCATGGCAAAGAATCACAGTGATCAAGATTTAGAGTTTGTATAAACCGCTTTAAGGCCAATTCTGCCCATAGTCAAAATTCAAAGAACAGGCCAACCTTAAAATATATATATTTTTAAGAATTCACTGAAATGTCCAACCTGTTGTTTGAATTTTAATTTATGAGTCCCTTCCAGTGAAAGATCCTACAGGAAAGATTGAAATTCAGTGGGGGGGGGAGACCTTTTGGATTTAACCAGAAGTATTTTGTGTTTACACTACTGTTCAAAATGTTGGGGTAAGTAAGATTTTTTTTTTTTTAAGAAATTAATACATTTATTCAACTAGGATGCATTAAATTGATCAAAAGTGACAGTAAAAACATTTAGAAATTAGAAGAATCTGAATGAATCTGAAGTGATGACTGCTGAAAATTGAAATTCAGCTTTGTCATCGATAAATTACATTTGAAAATATATAAAAATAGAAAGCACTCATTTTAAATTGTAATAATATTTCACGATATTACTGTGATATAAATATAAATGAAGCCTTGGAGAGCATAAGAGATTTAAAAAACATTAAATAATCCTACCAATCCCAAACTTTTGAACAGTCATATAATTCTTAATAGATTATTGGAAGAGTTATCGTTTAGGATTGGTATCATATTGTGATTTAAATGCAATCACTATCCTGTAGTATTGACTACAAAACTCAAAATTAATTTATCAGTTTTTCACCCTCATGTCTTTTTACAGCCCTTGATTCCCATCCAATCATATGGAAGACTGCAGCATGAACACTCTTCAAAACATCTTCTTTTATGTTACATGGACGAAAGAAAGTTCCAGAGTAAGGTCATCTGTGAACCACATTTGCAGTAAATGGAGAGAAAAATGACTATTACTGCTCAAAAAGGAGTTCTACCTTGAATTCAAAGTAAAGTATTTTGCTTAAAAGTGCCGGCAAAATGCATGAATGTAAATGTAAACAAATAGCTCTAAATAATGGTTTGATAAAGCAACATTCTCTTTCATAACGGTCTTATCCAGTGAGGGGCACCCTTGCATGAAAGTCAATTCAGTGAAAGTGTATGTGCATCTCCTTATTAGTAACACAAAGCTGGATAGGGAGATGTAAGGCACTGTTCAAATAAGCTTGCTGTCCCCAGGCCAGGTTTTATGTGTGAGAAGGCCAGGAAAGAATAAGAAGGAATGGCTGTATGGTTGGATGGAACTTTCTTTTAATTTGAAAGTCTTGAGGGAATTGTGCATTTACAATTACAGCTCATTCGAGTGGAGCTCGGGAACGGCACTAAAGAGGAAACAGAACAATGAAACGGAGAGAAATAAGATGATCTTGGGTGTTATCTTTTCCTCCTCCTATCATATTCTACACACAGTCTATCATGCAGGAAATGATAAATGTAAGTAATGCCACTGGAATCCATTACTAAGAACTGACAGTTAGCATGAACAGGGCTGTGAAGTTGTATGGGAAGGGATGGGGTCTATCATCAAACTCAATTATCATCTTATTACAGGCACTAAGTGGCCTCGTATTAGGGTCACTGCCCTTAATTTCAGGGGGAAAATAATTGGTAACCCCCGTAATAGCAACACACAGACACCATTTAGCAAACCCTGAGGGGATCCTGTGGGATAATCAATGGGAAATCTGGTACAATGCAATATAACCATCATCTGAAAAGTGTCCGTCTTTGTTTTTCTATGGTGCTAATCAAACTTAACAGAGACCTAAAGTGATGATTATGTAAATATAGTCCAAAGAAGGCGATATTTAAAGAGATATTCCAACTGAAAATGAAAGTTTGCCCATTTACTCACCCTGATGTCATTCCAAATATAAGATATTTTGAGAAAAAAGTTTTTGTCCATATAATGAAAGTCAATGGGGTCAAAAACAACAATGGACATCATAGACTTTGTTGTGTTCCTCAGAAAAAAGTATACAGGCTTGGAATGACATGAAGGTGAGTAAATTATGGATTTTTACTTTTCATCCCTTGAAGTTTGCAAAATCTTAACTTAATAAACTTAATCTTAAAGTGTGCAATTAAGTTTAATGATTTGCTTCGAAAGATCAGATATGTTTGAGGTGTTTTTCATTTTTAGCCTGTTTCGGTTTTATTGAGCAACTTCGGATATACATGATATGTCTTGGAATCCAGACCCCATGTGGTGCCCTCGACCGTCGCATTTAATTTAGAAGCAAATTCTATCCTCATGAGCCAAGCAGAGTGAAAAGCTTCTGAGAGACATATATGGGGAAATAATCTCTCTAAAGTGATATTGATATCAGATTTGACCAAACACACATTCACAGTCCTATTTTTCATTCCCCCGAAATATGTGGCTGAAGTCTCAGGAGGGACCAGTCAGAGATGAAATAATCCGTCTGTATTGTAAAAGTAGTTTTCTTATTCAAAGACCAACCCCTCCGGTCCTCTGTTTTGTAGATTGAGAGTGACACTGCCCATAGGGCTCCACACTGAATGCTTTTAGACGCCCTCTAAGTGAGTTAGCCAATTCTGTGGACACCACAGATTCAATAAAACACTTGCCTCTCTGTTCTGTTTTTTCGTCCACATACTCTCACTGCAGCCTTTTCTTCTAACCTCCACTCCTCTCTCTGTTCCATTGCTGCTCTGCTAACTTAGTAAAAGTGGAAAAGTAGAAACAGGTGATATTAGAAATTTCATATCATGTGCCTTTAAATGAATCAGACCCTTTAATGGGCTCATTGGGCTGACGAAAGAAGAATGTCTCTTTAATTCGGGGGCATCATGCATTTTTTGTATCATTATTATAATTTTTGAAGCAACTATGAAAGCTTGTTTCCATCGCAGAATAAAAATAATTAAAAGGCAATTGTAACTCATAAATGCATCCTTTTTTATATAAATGCAACTTTATTTCTTACAGTCTGACTTAATTTCTTACATTAAACTGTAATTATTTGTTTTAAGTTTTACTCTGAGGTGGAAACAGGCTTCCATAGACAGCAGTTGCTGCTGCCTTAAGACAAGAAAAAAAGACAAATAAATTAATTAATTTGACAGCCATTTATTATCATGCAACTTTAATTGCATTTAAATTCCAGTTGGTATGGCGTAATTTGGGAGGCTGTCCCATAATTTAACATGGCAATTTTGACTAAAAGTCACAGAAACAAATTCCACTGTTCGCATCATGGTAAATAAAAATTATATCAATAAGCTTCTGAGGTGTGGTTCATAATAGGAGTGTATATACAAATATTCATATGGCTCTCTCCTCTGAGCAGATTCTGAGCCTCTTATCAAGATCCCAATTGGGTTTCCTCTAACCACACTCTCTCCTTTATTTCCCAGGAGTGAAAGATGCTTGACGCCTGGGGCTACATGACACTACCGTTTAAAACAATTCAATAAATAAAACACTCTTTGGGGAGCTTTTATAAGTCTGTATATGCTTTTCTCTGGCTCACCGGTCCTCTCCATCCCATAGATTTCTTATGCCTTGGGAATAATATTTTGCCAATTTATTCTTAAAAACAAATACTATGAAATCATTACAATTAATCAGATGTAAGTAAATCTTGAAACATGGGTAAAAAACATGTTATGTTTCATTCTATTAGTTTTCAAAAAAGTCTTCTATGAAATTAAGTTCCTACAGATATTAAGCAGACAGTCTACTAATACTCTAATAATAGTCTAACGGCTGTTTGTTGACATGTAGTTGCAAAGTTACTCATAGTTAGTATGTCTAATGCCTGCTACTGTACGATTTCGGCAATCCTATAAGATCAGTACAAATCACACTGCACGAAATGGATCTAATAAACTTGGGTACAACCTATGGGTACAACATAGACTGTATGATGAGGACACCAATTGAATTGTAGGCTACGACGCAAGTTAGTAGGCTATAGAAAAATAAAACATCATCAGTATGCGCTAGTGGTAAACAAATAGAGCGAGATGAATCGCACTTTGTGGTTTTTATGAGCACTGAAAAAAAGAGGAGGAAGCGAAAGAGGAGAACATGGATGCGGTCATGGCAAGGGAAAAGAGGCCAATATGGCATGCCAATTTTGCAAAAGGAGCTTGAAGTAAGTAGCTTTAAGTTTTAGAGCCATGTTGCCTATTTTTTTGGCTAGTCAGTATCGTAGGTCATAGCAGCAAACACACTGTGAGATGATCATGCAAAATTTCTGACACTGTCAGAAAATTATCGCAGGCTATCTTTGTTCGCAAGACCGTGACAACGGCCCTATTTGAACCTCTTTCACTGTATGACGTCGGACCACCGTTAAGGAGAAATCACCTCGATTGGTCATCTGGAACAGCCCAAAATCGTACAATGTGTACCGGGCATAAAGTGTACCATTGAGATAAAGTGTTATCACTAATAACAATAATTGAAAAAATACAAAATAAATTAGAAATAAATTAATAATTCCTTGGTTCATAAACATTTAGAACGTCTTGTCCCAAGTATAAATAATCTGTGTTATACTTAGATGTCAAAAATGTTATACAATGTACAAATGTTTGAACTTTTTTTTCTCTGAACAATAGTGCCTGTAAAATACTGACTGTAGAATAACGAATGAAGAATGAAGAAGAAGAAAAAAATCTGAATCAAAAAACTGTTTATTCTAGAACACCACTCAAAGGTGGTCATTTTGTCTGAATAAAGAAAGGCTGATTCCAAACTTCTTATTGGACACCAGTGAAAAAAGTAACCTCAATCACAAAAAACAAGCAAAATCATTCAAGTTTGAAACAAAATTGCATTTAAAATGAGTTGGAATTACAGGCAAACCAAAAGGCAATGCATCTTTCTCAGCCTACCACAACCAATTTATCTTCCAAACAAGTCTTTAAACAGTGAAGAGAAGTCATGGTGCGACCCCCCCCCCCCCTCCCCGCACTATGGGGCGACCCCCCCCCCCCCCCCAACCCCCCCCAAGAGACGAAGCTGGTCAGAAGTCAAGATCATTTCAATTCCTCTCGCCTGTTTCCACGGCAGCGCAGCAAAATAACTCACTCTTCCTCCAGTGCCATAGTGGGGAAACTTTTCTGCTCTCTGAGGGAGATGCTAAACTATTTTAAAAGGCAATTATGACAGTTTTGGGGGCCCCGCTGAGGGGAGGGGGATAAAGAGGGAAAGAGAGAGAACTGAAAAACAGGGAAAAGTGAAAATATGTTAATGGAAGTCAGGCACTTCTGTGGAGCAGGGGTGGTGTGTGAATGTGTATGGGTGATCTAATGTGGTGACCTGACCTGTGGGGTGCGTGTATTTGGAGATAAGGGCTGGAGATGAGGTGGAGGGTGCAGTGACAGTTCAGTAGTTGTAATTATTTTCAGGTTAGGTCACTCTCCCTGAGAACACAGAGGTGAGGGAGCCTGGAGAGGAAGGGAGGGAAGGGTTAGGAGGTCACAGTGTGGTTAGCAGAACAGTTCTTCTTCACCCTTTTCTCTCTCAGCCCTGTCCCAGCCCTTGCTCAGAGACAGGACAGTAAGCTTCATAAATGCTTCACATTGCAATCCCAAATAGAATAAGTTGAAGTTATGAGTGATACTTGGATAAAACATTACAATTAGGTTCTATTTGTTAACATTAATTAATGTACAGTAATAGCTAACATTAAATAATTTGTTAATTTCTGTATACTGTGTATATTATGGCTCACTTAGTGCTGTTGCCTCACAGCAAGAAGTTCCCTGGGTCGGAAATTATATGAATATCATTTTATATATGAATATAATTAACATTTCACACTGAATTACCGGTATATATTAAAAATAAATTGCATGTATGTACATACTTCATATAACACAAATAATTAAAATTCTATAATTCATAAATGTATGTATTGAAAAAAAACAATTGATCGAATATTAATCTAGATTAATTATGCTGTAAAAAAATTAATGTTATAATGAAACGATGAAAATCGTTATAATGAAAATTGTTAA